>JAPTGZ010000023.1:12099312-12117737 GCA_029814645.1 Fowleria isostigma | reverse complement strand
GTGTGTGTGTGTGTGTGTGTGTGTGTGTGTGTGTGTGTGTGTGTGTGTGTGTGTGTGTGTGTGTGTGCGCGCGCATATATGGGGATGTGTTTGTGGGCTAATCAAAAGTTAACAACCCAATTTACTTTTTTCAAGCACCTAAAAGAGGTTTGTCCTGATGACCATCGGGTTGGTGTTTACAACCCACTAGCCATAACAAATGTCACCGTTGTATGTTGCTTCACATCACAAAAACGTACAGTTTCAACATAATTTTCCATTGAAGGATCTGCTACTTTTTGCAGGATGTGGTTTGGGTGAATGGAATACAAACTAAATTCAGGCCAATGCCACCACAGATATAAGTTTGCTTCTTGACTTTTGCGTTCCTATCAAGGTAATAAAAGTGCTTTGTGTAAGATCGCCAAAAATACAGTCACTAAAAACATTATTAAATCATCAAAACTCTATATAACTGTTTAACTGTAAATTTAGTTATCAATCATCCCAATATAATTTTTTTTTACAAATATCTGTCTTTTTTTAAATTCATTCAACTTTGGAATGAATGGCCTAAAAAGCTGAAAGACTTTATGTACTTTTAAAAAAAGCTATGAAATCCCATTTTAACTTAATGTAATGTGTTACATATGCACAGTCAAATGAACTGTATTGCCTTTTTTATATTTGTTATGTAGAGGTTCTGTATGGATTTTAATCTGTAATTACATGTTTTTCACATTGTGAATTTGAATTTTAGTCTTTTTATTTTGGACCCCAGGAAGACTAGCAAGCACCACGGTGGGAGCTAATGGGGAGCTTATTAAACAATTAAACAAAGAAACAGTGGTTATATAATCAAGTACTAACACATGTGTATCATGTGACTAAAACAGACAAGAAAAAAAAAAACATTGAATGCCTAAAAGCACCGTTTTTGTCACTGTCATAGCTATTGATATAAGAACTTCTGTGATTTTGATTATTAACATGAAACCATGGAAATGGATAGATATCAGCTCTTAAATTAAACTCTTAATAATGTTATGATGTTGTTATCATTATATCTGTCCAAACAAATGTACCTTTAGGTGTACCAGGCATTAAAATCAATAAGAAATTGAAGAAAACATGGGGTGATCTCGTAATTTTTTCTGCGACTGTATAATAATTTGGTTTTAGTACTAAACTGCTTTACCTGCCTTATTAAATACAGTCATTGTTCTGGAAAACATTTCCTCTTTCATCAGCGAGACTTTATAAGTTCAGAATTGATGGAATGATGCATTCTGGGACATTTCCTATAACATGTCTGTAGACTTTTCTGGCATTAAATCAAGCCCTGATATCTTAACTCCCAAAACAACCTAATCATCAAATAATAATTAATTGTATCATATGGTGCTTTTTATACCACTTAAAAACACTTTGCAAACAAAAAACAAAAAAAGGGGGTGAATATCTATAAAGAACAAATGAGTTATGAGGAGATGGTCAGTGTTTTTAAAGATAAGATAAGATAAGATAAGATAAGATAAGATAAGATAAGATAAGATAAGATAAGATAAGATAAGATAAGATAATTTCCCAGTTGACAGCTGCAACATACAACACACAAGTGCAAGGATGAAGACAGGTATAAAAAAACAGACAAGTGAGAAATGGAATATAAAGAAATTAGAAATTTGGTATTTATATAAATATTATAAATTTATATAAATATTAATATAACTAGAGGAGTTGAAGTTGGAGATAAACAGGTGAGATCAAAATCATTAAATAGTTACATGTGAAAACAACTTCCAAGAGACACAGCTGAAAAGTCCTATGAGTGAATAAAATTGTATCATTTTGATATACACATAACTACAAATGTTGATGGAAAACATAATATTTGGTTCAAAAACATTACGATTATATGTAACGCTTTGTACATATATAACAAACGTTTATAGTGACTTCATTTTTTCACATTTTTTTTCATGGTTTATAGCTCCTTGTTGTCATATGTTATTTTGGTGCAAATCTGTCTTGTTAGAGGTCTTTGCAGTGAAATATCTATGAAGATTATGTGGGCTTTCTTGATATCATGCAAAGAGATTACAAATAGACCAGGGCAAGATGAATAATGTCCCATGAGAAGGCATATAACGTAAATGGAAATCCAGATGTGTCAAGTTTTCCTCACAGTGTTCTCTCTGGAGTGACGGTCTAACTGCTCATTATGTTATATGTTCAGGTTTTCTGAATGGTCCATTTTTCCATTTCCAGTGTTCAAGCCCGCTCATAGAAGCCATTGATCCAAAGACAAGCCGCTTTGACTGATTGCTGGGAGGAAATGCTGGCATTATGGGCATCTGTGTGTCTATGTGTGTGTGTGAGAGAGAGAAAGAGGGAGCCTGCGAGTGTGTGTACAAGGAGGCAAAGCGGGTATTAGTCTGATGAAGTCATACAGGAAATCAATGTCGTATTGAAAGGAGAAAAATGCCCTGCCCAGGGGTGGTTGCACACAGGCCCGCACACAAACACACAAGCGCACTCAACAATGAGACAAACTGTGATGTGCTACGAGCAAAAAGACAAAAGGCGTGATACTGAAAAATGAGTTATGCCAAGTTCAAGTACAAGGTAAGGAGATGTACTTTGTGAAAGAAATAGCCAAAACAGAACGGGGAGGCTTTCAGTTATTGCTACAAATAAGTACCATTATTTCTCCGCTTTTGTTGGTAATACATACTAAATGTTAACGTCTTGGGGAGTGTGTGTGCATACTCCAGACTATAGGTTTTCCGATGAGTATTTGTGTGCATTTATTTCAAAAGGCCCAGAGTGCAGGGCAGGCTCCAGGAGAGCAAGTGTTTAATAATGCATGGGGTCGAGAGACAGGGCCCTATGGATGGAGATGGACTGGGTGACTGAATTGTCGAGACACACACACACACAAAAGAAAACACACACGCTCAAACCACGCTCCATCTTATTCACACTAACATTCCCACATAAACATACACATAGACCCATCTTGGCTGTGCTTCTCTTGATCTCCACTCCGGCCACATCAATTGTTAATAAAGCCAGGGCCCAAGCTGATTACTAAGGACTATTCCACTGTTTATTCTGATCAATAGAGCATTTCTATCCCTGCAGGCCTCATGCAGATGTTTGAAAGAGCAAGGACGAGAAGGAAGCAAATAGAGAAAGACAACAAGAAAAAGAGACAGGCTTATATCTTAATGACTTTAGTCGCAGCGGTGTCTGCGGTGCCTGCTGGAGCTCAGGACTCAGAGGGGAGGTTAGGTAGATCCTGGCCTTAGGCTACAGCTCACAATTCCTACTAGCAACTTCTCAGAGCTCAGCTTAGACTGGAGTGGATATTAATTTCACTGACCAAGTGGCAGACTGAGGTGCTCCATAAGACCATCAGTCACCAGGCCTAAGCTACTCAGCTGCTATTACTATGGTAATCTATACCCCAGGCCTGTGTGTGTTTTTGTGTGCATATATACTTGAAATGCACATTTTATCTATACGTGTACAAGGCGGAGGGAAAAAACAGAGAGGGAATGAGCATGTACTGTAAGCGTGTATCAACACTCATTAACAGAGACACACAATTACGTCGTCCCACACTTATGTTTCTGTTCAACCGGCATATGATGTTCACAGAGTAATTAATCATAAAAGGCGGAGGGGTGGGGGATGAGAGACGAAGGAGGGGGAAGGGGAGGAGTTGGAGGGTGGAACAACATTATGAGTCTGGGTAATTGTCTAATTTTCCTTCAGAGAGCCCAACAAGGAATTGAAAAACAAACTGCTAAAGCAGTTGCCCTGTTCCAGTTGAGAAATGAATAAGGCTATCAAACAATCCCCTGTTCACTAGATGAGCGAAAAAATAACAAACACCGGTATAGGAGTCTGAAAAAGCTACAGTTTTGCATCAAACCTGTGATATTGGACACACACTAATAGCTGATATCCTAAATTATCTGGAACAGTAAAATGTATACATGCATATGTTTCAGACATCTTAATAGTTTTACATCAGTTTTGTTCTCAGGTTTATACGTCATATGAGTGACAAAAAACATTAAGTACAGATACAAGTCACTATCCAGCAGAGACCTGAGAATGCCATGCGTGTGCATTAACAGGGGACATTTCTGCATAAACACATCTGTATCTACACACAGACCAGCTACCACATATTTTTAAACATACACACACACACACACACACACACACACACACACACACACACACACACACACAAAAAGACAATACAAATGCACATTTACATACTGTATGTGACACAGTTATGGCATTGTGGATTCAAAGTATGGGACAAAAAGAGAAGAGAGAAAATCATGGATCAGAGGTATTAAGACTAATTCCACTAATACTGGAAGGACAAACAAGACAGGAGCGGATGGGCCTAAAAATGACTAAGTGACAGTCAGACAGACAGAAAGACAGACAGTAACTTGTTAGCCTTCCGGTCACCCATACCCAGTTCTGCTAACGGTAGCACTTTACTTTAAAGCTCTCTCTTTTCAGCAGGATAGAATAACAAGGTAGAAGTGTGAAAACAACTAAAAGTTACCTGCACTTCAGTAAAAGCTGTTTCTCCCCCAAAATTAATTGCTTCTTACTGGGGACATTGAGTGCACATGACAGTGAAAGTCAAAGAGGTAGGAAGGCATCGCCTTGGTCCTCCTTTGTTCGGTAAATGACTAAATATTTAATGTTCCGGGGCTCTTAAGATTAAAGGTAACATGTTGTCAGTAATAGTGGAGCTACTTCAAAGGATGTAAATTATGCATTTCTTCCTTTAGCAGAGAAATCAAAGCAGGTAATGAAGATTAAAGTTTGTAGACCTCCATTCTATGTCTGGTTGAGGAGAGAGGAGGAGAGGAGACGAAGAGAGAGGGAAGAGGACCTGCGTTAGGAAGGTTAATCTATTCGGAGCGCGGGTTATCTGATTAAAAAATCATTGTGTTCATTTAATCTGTTCCAGTGAAGCCGGTGTATGGAGCTGGGAGATAGTGGCGGGGCAGGGGCCTAACCAGCACTGTCAAGAGGTGCTGAAACCAACCAAAGTGGCAATCAAAGGACTGTATGACTGTGGGGATATTTGAAGACACATAAAAGACTTTCTTACATTTGTTTTCCATTCTTTAAGCACACAGGTTTGCCAGTTCAGACTTACGCACAGTAGGAGGAGGAGTGAAAAGTGCTTGAAGTCACAACAGCATCCAAAGTGCAAGTACACATTTAGCAAAACATGATATTTGACATACATAACTCTTCACTCTTGCTCCCTGTAACCTTTTCCCACTCCCTGTGATCAGATGGAGACTGTTTCTATCAGTCCTGGGTATTTTTGTCTGTGAGGAGCCAGGCTTACAAGCCCCCCTAAGGGCTATATTTTACTCCTATCTGCCTTTCTGACACACCAGTTAGAGCACAATCCCACTGGCCAGCAGAAGAGGTTGACATTTAGAAACACAGGGTTTTTTTGTGCTCTAACAGTCTGTCGTCCTCCATGAGAAATGAGGAAAAAGACAGAAGGCGGTATAAAGAGAAAGGAGGCGCTTACACTCATTTTTACACTCATCTGCTGAGTACTAGGCATCATTTAGGCTATCCCACAATGCACCTCCAACAGGCCCAAACAGGGGAGTCGGGCCCATTAGGCTTGCGACTGGAGCACTAATCGTCTCATTCCATTACAGTCAATGGCAGCAGGGTGGCTCTAATGCCCATTTAGAAGAAGTCACACAAGGGCCGACACTGCGTCACCAGAGGAAAAGGGGGACACAAACCAAAGAGTGACTTTGAGGTAACTGAGACCTGGCGGGAAGAAAATATAAATTATTATGAGAAAACTGTTCATTTTTATTTCCTTCAAAAAGACAATTGGGGATCAATAGCAACATTTCCTTTCCCATCCCACTGTGATCCACACCAGCATGGCTACAACCCCGGACAGTGTATTACTGTACACTCCCGCGAAGCTGAGACGGTGTTGAGAGAGGCACAAATGCAAAGTGAACAAAGCCCAGTGTTATTCTATTGGAATCAGATTCCTCTTTAACTGAACATAGACTTATCGATCACAGTGAAAGAGCAGCTTCCAAATGAAGGAGGGTGTCGGAGAGGGAGGGGAGAGAGGATACGAAAAAGAGAGGAGCCAAGAGGGAGAGAAAGGGGTAAATAACATCTTCCTCTCCACAAGCGTCTGCAGAAGCCAGTCAGTCAGGCATCATTAATCCAGTGAGGAGTCTCATCCGTTGTGTATTGGTTCATTTTACAACACTATAGTACTGTCTAAATATTGACAGAGCTCTGCTGTCTCGGCTATTGACTGTCATCAGAATGCTCCACTACAGAGCTGTGTAAAAGGGAACTGTAAGGATCTGGTGTGTGAACATGTGTGTCTGCATGTGTGTGTGTGTGCATCGCGGAGAATCGAGTACTCATCTCCGTAAAGTGCTGCCTTCACACGGGCAACATATGTAACAGCACAGTTAGAGCCTGCAGAAAGTAGGCACCACTCATCCCAAAACAAACTTTAGACAAGTGCTTTTATTGTAGCCACACAGCCTCAAACACACAAACTCAATCCTGAACGCACAAAGGGGACCGTAGATTCTTGTAACTTGGCTGTCCTCTAAAATTCACTCACCGCAAATGATTTCTATGCAAATAGAGCAGCAGAGAAAAATGCAGCAGCTGAATTAAATCCAAAACACATTTGGTCAAAAATCAATTCCCCTGGTCCTCCCCTCATCCACACAGACAGCCTACACTCCACTATCCCACAGCACACAGCCCTGGACCACTGATAAATATTCATTTTTTATATGTTACAGAAAAAGCTGTGATGGGCAAAATAGGAAAGCCCTCCCAACAAAGCCCCCTGCAAGTACACACATGCATGAGAACACACTAACGGAGGGACTCGCAGTTTACAAATAACTGCATCAGATAACTACTGCAATTCCCCACATGGATCATTTGGTGTAGAGTAAATAACTCTAGATTTACATTATGATTTACCTGTGTTATACTTTAAACAGACTGGAAAGCAGCTTTCTGACCTGTGTGCATGTTCTGTGCTTTTTAAATCCTTCTACAGCTTTTTACCCTGTGTGCCAGAACAACCATGACTCTCCTAACAGCACTTGAACGGTCTCTCTTTCAAAAAAAAAAAGAGATAATTACATGACAAATCACTGCCTCTTTTAAGTGCCAGATGAAAGAGTGTAAATGGGGGGAAATGTGCAGGAAATAAAATAAAATCCTTTTTTTCTGTTCGCAGTTAAGTGGCCAGAGAGGGAGAACTGGAGATATTTAATGTTGCTTAAATATGCAGTGTGATTCCACCCGCTGATTAAATTATAGCAGATGAGATCTTCTGTTGGCTGGAAACTTGAAAAAGTCCAGAGCTGTTTAAAAATGCATCAAACATGCTGTTGGATTAGCTCTCTGTCTCTGTCTTTCACTGTCTCACTGATGTGAGAGAGGGGAGGACCGAGCCGTGCGGGGAGGGAGGGGGTAGAATAAACTCTTCCACAAATAAGACGAATGCTGGTCAATTTGACAAAGAGCAAATATGATAATGAAGAAGTCAAAACACACTTAATAATGGAAGCTATGGAAAAGAAATTATTTGAATTAAGTCAGCGCTGAAAAATGTGACAAAGCCTCTGTGCATTTGTGAGTATGAGTGTATTAATTAGTGTGTTTGCCAAATGGTCAAAGTGAGAGCCCACTGGGTCCTGTGCTCTGCACTTTTTGCCCTCTTCCACTCTTATGCTCTCTCTTTCTCCACCTCTCCAGAGCCAAGATGTGCATATGTTTTGGGCTGCTTTAATTTCTCCGCTCATAATTGGGCTGAACCGCAGGGAGCCCTCATCCACTGGGACGACACTGTAAACATGAGTTTACTCTCTCTATCTCTTTCTCTTTGGGTGGGAAAGCTGCTCTCAGCTCGCTCTCTCTCTCTCTCTCTCTCTCTCTCTTGCTCTCTCCCTTCTTCTCTCTCTCTCTCTCTCTCTCTCTTTCACACACGAACACACACACAAGTTGAAAACACAATACAGCCACTGAACAAACAAATAACTACCCACCAAGATGACAAGAAAAAGGGCTTTACTCTCACTCTCTATTTCCAGTGATGAACAAAGAAACACAAACCGCTCAGAGTGCGGCTCCCGCTCAGTCAATGACAGAAAAAATAAATAAATAATAGAGAGCAAGAGAAACTGTTTGAAGAGTCAGAGGCGTCTAGTTCATCCACATTGCATCAGAGGGCCAGTAGACATAGAGCACTTTCCTGCAGAGACGGGTAATGAAGGCGGGTGGAAGTTATTCATAAGAATCTGACCATGTAAGCACTTGTGTAGAGACATGATGTTTAATTTGTAGTTTGAGCAAAAGAAGTTTTCAAGTCCGGCTGCAAATACGGCACAATAATGTCACACTTGAGTGGGCAAACAGGTCAAACCACCTCTATTGTGTTCCTTCAGGAACAGCCAAAATACAGCCTGGGACTCCGGTACGCTGAGGGTTAACAGATTGAATGAGCTTCGGAGCGGTAATAGGCTGTCCAAAAATGTACTGCTTATCTTATATTGCATACTTCCATAATTTAGATGGTGTTTGCATGTCTGTGTGTGCATGTTTTTTTGTTTGTTTGCAGATGTGTACTGTATGTGTATTGGCAGGGTTTAAGCATGTGACTCTGTATGTGTGTGTGTGTGTGTGTGTGTGTGTGTGTGTGTGTGTGTGTGTGTGTGTGTGTGTGTGTGTGTGTGTGTGTGCATGAGTCTGTGTGTGCTCACACTGTATGTGTGCAGGCATGCTCCGGAGTTCAGAGGCAGTGACAGCTTTGACAGCTATACCTGCCAATGGCCAGATCCCGGCGATAACCCCTGCTGTCGCCACAAAGCCGACAGAAAGGCTCCAATTTCCCCCCCAGACACTGGGCCAGTCTGTGGAGGCAGCAAGGAGGGGTAGCGAGACAACCTCCAGCCATTCTCCACAATACACTCTCCTCATTCCACCCCACTAACACATGAATGGGGATCCAATTGATTCTTTTTCACCCTAGTCCATTTTCCCACCCGGCCTAACACAGAGAGAGGATTTTGTGCTCATCTGCCCTTCCTTGTGTACTTCATATCGGGGAGAAGACTTATAGAAAGGGAAGGTAAAAAGGGGGGATCTTTATCAGAAAGCGAATTAACGCTCAAAGTGCTCCATTTGGAAGGTATATCAGGCCAATCCATTAAAAGGGCCTTCAGAAAAGAGCCGGCACAGAGGACACCTTGAGAATGAACAGAAGACCTTGCTGAAACAGCACTCTTCACACACAGGGAGAGAGAGAGAGAGAGAGAGAGAGAGAGAGAGAGAGAGAGAGAGAGAAGATAGTACCATGTGGAACTGCATAATCATCTGCTAAATATGGATTCTGCTTGTTACCTGATGAAAACAGAAATTTTTAATTGTTAAAATGACTTTATACCTAATCAATAACTGACAAATCCAATCCTCAGTTCAACACTTGGTAAGTCATAACTTAACGCAACTCACCAAAATCAGCACACTTTTGTAGATATTTCTAGTATATTTTCCTCATACACACATAAACTGGCCCGTGCGCTTTCCTCACTTTGTTTCTCACACACACACACACACACACACACCTGCTCCAGCAGTGAGTTCCATTAATCTTCTCCCAGGCCCTGTCCTCTGCGAGCTGACCCAGGTGAGGGAGGGGGAGGCTGGGGTCAGAGGCTAGAGGAGTGCCCCTGTCTGGATGGGTGCCTCATGAACATTAGCCCCTGGCCGGTGGGGTAGGGGAAATGGAGGGACCACCCCATACTGACTGTGAGAGGTCAGCGATTAGGAAAAGAAAAGTGATTTCTGGGAGAACCTGAAAATAAAAATAACCATAGAGAGCTGGACACTTGGTATTTACCCATGTGCAGAAAGCAAAGTGCAAAAATAAAGCCCATATTTCAATAAGGAGCAGTTGCTTCCTTGTGTGTGTTTTAGTGTTGCCATTTTTTCCCCAAATCTATGGTACATCAGTGGAAACTAAAAGATAAAATTCTTAGATGATTAGCACAAATGTCCTGTCCATAAGTTGAAGACAACATTATTACATCATGTGTATGCCAAGAGGATCATGGGTCACCTGAATAATTCCTTCCATGTAAACTAGCCCTGCAGCAGTCCCTGAGTCGTGACTTCACTATAAAATATGTGGGACAAAATCCATAGTCTTCATTCTGTGCAAAAATGCATGTTTGTCTGAAGTTAATATGATGCCTCAGCAGTCTGACTTGGGCTCGCTGAATGCATAAATTATGCCGTTTTTAGTACAAAATTCTTTTTATGTAACCCTGAACTGTCCCTGCAGAGGCGTAGGAGAGTGATCTATTATTTTATTGCCAGACCAAACAGCAATAAATGTATAACTGACCACCAGGATAACAACTTCAACTTGATCCGTTCATATTAACACAGTATAAGAGTGCATCGTTTAATGGGCCAACCTTGTCTGATGATTCCATTCATAGTGTTCTGCTTTAGGATTATGTTTGGAAATTTGTGTTAGAATTTTTTGGACATGTTTGAGAACTTCTAAAATCCACTGAATAGTATTTTCATAAATCACAGGGGTGTGCTTGACCTCAGAAATATCATTAAAACAGTGAGGAAGACATGTAAGGTTTTACATAAATGTCAACACATAATGTGAGGTTTATTTTTTTAATGTAGCCATTGATGGGAAATGATTTCATATCTTTGTGTGGGTTGTGATTTCCTTGCCTTTAATGTTTTTTTAAATGCAGTTTTAAAGGTGCATGTCTAATCATTGACAGAATTACTGACTTAACCCGTGAAGACTCAATACTACTTTTGTGTCAGTTCTCAAAGAAATTTTTCTCTCTATTTAACCTTCAGTGATTTATCACCATTTATCATAATATTATTCTTTCCATTTTGCATCTTTTCAGTGAAAATCAGGTATTTTACTATATTTATTTTATTGATCATATATTTTAATCATCACGCTGAGATTACATTTGAGGATTATTGTACCAAAAACAGATAAAACTTGAAAAAAAAGTGAGTTTTTCAGTAAAATCTATCATTAACTGAACATAAACCAAGTGTCGCCATCCACTGTCATTAATTAAACTCCATAGGTTTTACTGGTGAATCAATGTTGTAGAAAATGACGGTGCTTCCATGTCCACAATGGAGCCTCTGAATGTCCAAATGGGTCATATCTGGTGAACATGAAAAGATGACAAACTGCATTTTACACCAATTATTTACATGTATTGATAGGATTAGTGGCTCAAAGGTTATTAAAGATTTTAGATCAATTGATCTGCTTTTGGTCACTGGTGTATATTTGGGTCTTTACGGGTTAAAGGAAGAATTCTATTGGAAAAAAACTGCCATCGATTGACTTTTTCCACTGGCAATTTACTCTGTGTCTGTGATTTGTGTGTTACAATTTGTAAAATCCCCATCATAACTTAAAAAAAACACTCATCTATTCTACATCCCCTCCCACCTACAAGCTAGCAACAGTGCAGTAAGAGAAGCTTTGGATTGTGCAATAAGAGAGGGAAATGGAAATGATGAAAAGGGAATGTGATTTTGGCTGTTACAGATCCCTTCTGTGCCATCCTGCCCCCATCCCTGAGCTGACCTCATCCCACCTGCTGAGAGCGGAACAGAGCCTTGGCCCCAGGGGTGAACCTGCTGTTTTGTGCCCTGTCCTCTTCAGGGAAACACTCTGAACAAGCAGCCTCTCTGTCTGAGCTCCTACCAAGACAGAAGCTTAACTCTTCAGCTGGTATTATCAAACAGCTCAATGAACATGGAAAACACATAAAAGTTAGAGTAAGGGAGTGAAAGGATAGCCAGAAAGACGCCCGGGAACCAGAAGAAAGAGCTTTGTTTTGTGTAAGAAGAAGCCCACATATACATCAGTCTTGGCGGTGTAGTCTGGTAAGGATAACTAGTCATCTACAGTTGCGAAAAAAACAATTAGACCACCCTATGTTTTCTTCAATTTTTTTATTAATTTTAATGCCTGGTACAACTAAAGGTACATTTGTTTGGACAAATATAATGATAAAAACAACAATAGCTCATAAGAGTTTAATTTAAGAGCTAATATCTATCCATTTTCCATGGTTTTTTTTGATAATAACCAAAATCACTTAAGTTCTTACATCAATAGCTATGGCATTGTACTGACAAAAACAGTGCTTGTAAGCATTCCATGTTTTCTTTTCTGTTTTAGTCACATGATACACACAGGAGTTAGTACTTGATTGCATAACCATTGTTTTTGATGACTTTTGATGGTCTAATAATTTTTTCTGTGACTGTATTTTAAACAAATGCTGAAAACAAATACAAAACTGTCTTGGGTGTTTGCTTGTTCATTCATTTATTCCTTCATTCACTCATTTATTTTGAGCATTTACAGTATATATACAAGTTAAAAATGTCAAAATCATTCATTTACGCTTGAAAAGGGAAGGAGAAAAACGTATTTAATTCCACCCCATTTATCATCATCAAATAACTCAGCATAATAACGTTTTAAATACTCCCGTCTTTAGACTTCAAGCCTGGACAATGAACAAAATAGTAATACTGCCAAAAACAGTGCTTTTAGGCAGTCCATGTTTTCTTTTCTGTCTGTTTTTGTCACATGATACAGACACAAGTTAGTGCTTGATTGCATAACCATTGTTTTTGATTACTTTTTATGGTCTAATAATTTTTCCCATGACTGTAGTTAGTAAATACTTCACAAACCTGAAAAACCCAAACCTTTATTTTTCTTGATTTTTTATTCCATCAACTCTACTCCTTGCCTTTCACTGTGTTGTCATCACCTATAAAGTAAACTACAGGATGTTAATGATAATGACAGTGTGATAATGACTGCACATGGTGTTCATTCTTCGAGTTGTGAGGCTGAAAAACGAGATGATAAATTGTCCTTTTGATGCAGGTTCATGCTCAGAAGTTAAAAGTAAGAGAGGAATATTTCAAGGAAAAAAAAAAACATAAAAACTTAAAAACACACACTCATCTATTCTCCACTCCCTCCCACCTACCCCACTCATAAACACACAGACTTGAAAGTGTGAAGCGTGTTGATCCTATTTAAATGGTGAGTTTCCTGGTGTAAGCCGTTGGTCTCCCCTGACACTGGTCTCCCTCTTCTCTCCAGCCCCTCATCTCTAATGCATGAGCCAGCCAGAGAGACCGCGGAGGCCAAAGAACGAGCGAAAGGGGAGAACGAGGGAGCGAGCGGACGGAGGGAGAGGCTAACCCTGGCACGGCGGCGCAACACTTTCATATTCTAATAAACCCTACATGAATACACGCATATACAGAAAGGGAGAAAATTGCATTTCTAAAACTCTCTCTGTATCAAAGGGCATTCCGCGGAACATCTCTCATACACACACAGACACACATAAACATGCAGTCCGGCATTTTCCAAACCAGGAAAAATGCACTAACACAAACATACACACATATACACACACAGAAGGCTCAGAGGGATTACAGTCTGCTGACGACAGCAATTGAATGCACACACAGGCATAAAAACACAGAAAACTTCTTAAGGGAAGTTCTGTTTCAGGAAGTTCTAACTAGATGTCAGATGTGTGGAAACAGTAGAACTGACTCCTCTAGTCATATTCATGCATAGCTAAAAATAAGTAAGAGGTAACAAAAAGAGAAAGAGCCGATCACAGAGTAGAGTTCTGGACACAGAGGCAAACATTGTGCAAAACACGTACGCCAAACTCCAAACGGTGCCTCATTTCTGGCCTCATCTCCTTTAGAGCAGGCCATTTAATTTCAGACCGCTGATACCCATCCCTCCTTTCACAAGAGTTAATATCCCATTCTCCCTCCTTCTCTCTGCTGGTGTGTGATGGAGTCTCAGTGACAGCCTGTAATGCAGGCCTGTATGCATTGATTATATGACACCCTCCATTCAGGTGTGCTATTAAAGTTCCCCTCCTCTCTTCCTTTCTGCTCTGCCACTGGAATAATGTCCAATAATACGAGGAGTAGGTGAGTAGAGCTCAGGCAAGAGCTGGGCTCTTCAGACGGACGGACCCAGACAGAAACACTAGTTTCCTGGGCAGGACTAGATGAAGATACGCCCATGTTATTCACCTCAGCACCGTGAGCCACGGAGGAAATGGGTGGGGGAATGCATAATTTCATTTAAATTACATGACGGATGCTTTGACTACCCCCTTGTCTGTCTGCCACTCCCCCCCCACAAATCTGCAGCCATGTAAAATCATCCCATCCCACCTTCTGTAGTTCCCCTCCCCCAAAACTCAGTAGCCCTGGTGTCTATCTCAATGAGCACAACGCTATTAAGGACATGGACGGTATGCCTTTAATTAGTGCTCAGTAATGAGAGTGTCTCTGTCCACACACTAATAAGTGGAACGATGACTCAATAAAGAAACATATTTTCTTGAAAATGAAGGACTGGCAAAGGTAGCTTGAACTGAAGATGAAACATACTCTTTAGTCAACGACAAAAATTCAAAGAAATTAATTAAATTAGATGGAATAATATGAGCAATGTTTATAGCAGCCACATCTAAAAATGGAAACTCAGATGTGGACGACTGAAACACTAAGCTAAATGCCCATTAGGTTTGGCCTCAGTGAAAATGGCATACAGCACCTTCAAGTAACTTTTTTCCTCTTTCATTCATACACTTCTGATGAGAATTTTTTTTTCCAATCCGTAAATCTCTAGACTTGGTTAAATGATGTATATACAATTAATGTACAAGCAGATAATAAGCAACTGACATCTATAGTTTTAATTAAAACATGCAATGAGATCGTATGCACATGAATATTCACTGATCCTGCTTTGTGGTTTTTCTGACAGCGAACTCTAGCGTTCAGATAAGGAAAAGTTCAACCCAGACTTAGATACAAGTAAACAACCCAATGGGCAAACACTAACAGAACCTAACAGAACATATATAGGCTATCTGTAGGTTGGTACACAAACCCATTATAGTAACTCAAATCAGGTCATATTGTAGCAGCTGTTCTGAGGCTCAGACAGACAACATGTTTAAGCCTTTTGCTCTCACCCACACAGTATTTCTGCTGTATAGCACAGCGGTCTACCTTCACCATCTCTGCCTCTTCTTTCAGTGTTTCTGGGAAGCTCCAGGCCCAGAATAGAGCTCAGAGCTCAATGGTTTACATAAACCACAATGCCTTCTGAGCTTGGAGGGGGGGAAGACACAAGCATCTGTTTTTGTTTGCATTTTATTCCAAAACATAAAATTGAATCAATCTTTTAATACTCTGGATTGTATAAACATGGGAGAGAAGTGCTTGAATAAATATCAAGAATGAAAATGGATTTCTAGTCGACGACTATTATCTATCTGGTTTATTTATGAATACCACGGCTGGTGCCAAAATAGGCAAGACATAAAAATACAGAGATAATGTGTTTAGCCTTTTTTTCATTTTCTTCTTTTTAAGTGAAAGAATAAATATTTGGATTTACATCACATTTACATTTTTATCAAAATCAAGTTGTGTGCTACTAAACCTGTGTGCACCATTTTCATCTGTGGTTGCCAGGACAACTGTGAAAATAACAAGCGCAACATGACACTGACATCTTTAACAGGAAAATCATTAAAAGCAACATGAGGGGCCAGATGATGCTGTCTAGGCCACAGTCAGTCTGTGACTGATAAACACCACACTGGAACCATAAATAGACTAATAGCTCTTTCACTGCTCCCACTACAATGCACTCAGTCAGGACGGTTAGTGGATGTTTTTGTAAAAATGATGATAAAACCCTCTCAATCTCTGAGACTCATAACTGTAGTGTATAATATCAAACCCAGTGTGAGATACAAACATACACAAAAAATATCCCAGGGCCATCCATCGCTGGCCACACAAACCCACCAATGCCTAACAACTGCTTGCACACACACACACATACACACACATATATTCATAAGGCATTATGTAGAATAACAGTTTTATGGATTTTAAACGGCATTCATTTACGAACTCTGTGGCTAGTCATCACATGGAGGGGCTATTTTATCCTCTCTTAATGTAGATCAGTCTTCCTTGGTGAGATGTAGGGGGAGGCCCAGGACATTAGAGAAGTTGGATCTGTCTTCAGCCACTGATTAAACACTGGGCTGGGGTGAAGGAATAAAGACGAATCACATCAATTGGGACTGATGTGCAAATGCATAACAAAACCATCACATGAACGCTAAGCCTCCATTAATATCTTTTGAGTGTTAGGATCCCAGATAACAAGAGGCCTTTCCTGTCCATATTTCTTAGTTCCGATTTTATGAGTAGCGCTCCTGTTATTACCATACAGCTCACAGTGGAACAAACTTCTCACAGCCGCAGTAAGAACCACAGCAGATCCTCCACAGCTACGAAGATGACTTTCTATAGTCTGTGCACGCTCCAATGTGTGTGTATGTATGTGTGTGACAGGTTTATAGGAGTCATTTATCCTGCTCAGCGGGCTAGTGTAGTGCGGAATGGTGGCCTGAGTGCCAGGCGTAGCTTATTGTTGTGTAGCCTTTATGGGCTACATTAAGTACAGCTGAGTGAGAGGGAAACATACAGTACAATACCCTGAGCTCACACATGTCATACACACACAGATTAACTACCTCCCTGGGCCCAGGGCAGGCCTACATCTACTCAGCACAAGACCCTGGCATGCTCCCTCCAACTACATACATTGTCCAAGGTACAATATGCGAGTGTGTAAGTATCTATGTAAACTCTAAGTTGATGAAAGTTTGAGGAAAAATTCGGATTTGCAAGACTTGAGCTTCAGGCATGTCAGTGCAGATGGTAAAATACCAGAGATTTTGATTAAAGAGCTGCCATCTCCACTCCTCTGATCAATCTGAGCAATAAAAGTCCCATTGATTAACAATTACTTCTGGACTGTCCATTATGGGCTATTAATACAATTAATAAAACAACAGACACATGCACAAACTAAATACACATGTGTGCTCTGGTTGTCAGACACAGTGGCACAGACAAACGGGTCCAACAGTCAGGAGATTTGAAAAGCTGCTTTATTCTCTCACTTACCCACTTATAACACCCCCCCACCTGCATGTCTGCTTTTTTGAAAGCTTCATAAGCGTCGCCTCTTCAACTGTGTTCCACGGTGTAAAAATAGAGGCCATTATATTGCCTAATGCCTACCTGCCAGCCCCCTATGCTCCCTCCTGTACACGAAGGCTTTTACATGATGAGGTGGCTGACATGTTCCACACACACCATCCATTACCATATGTACACTGGATGAGACTCAGCCTGCGCAACTTATACTAATGCATGTTTGGTATGCCCTGTGGGGGTGGGAGATATACACGCACACGCACACACGCAACACACTTGAACAAAGAGATGCGCAAACTCTCTCCCATACAAATATAATGGCAGCGCTGTGATATGCCACTTGTATTAACAGCAGTATGCTTTTAAAGTAAATAAAAACATGATACCTGGCTTTCTGGGTGAGGTGGGTTCTCTTCTCAGAAGCTCGCTATGTGTTATGTGGTTATGTGTGTGTGACTGTGTGTGATGAGAGGAGGGGGGCAACCCTCTGCTCTGGGGCAGCGGTTCCTCTCTAATTGCCCCTCTAGGTGCCTGTGTGCTGGAGAGCTGAACTGAGGGTAAACACAGATCTAGAGATGATTAATAGCCAGAGGTCAAGGCGGAGCACAAACAGGCAGAGAGGCTGAGACCTCACTCCAGCCTACCTCGACCATTCAAATCCACACACAATCAGACATACTGACAAGGAAAGGTGGAGGATTTCTTCAGCAGCTGATCTCTAAATTGCACATGCATACTCACACATTACAATCCAAAACAATGAAATCATTTTGGGTGCTAATCTGCAAAGTTTTGATGGGTTTGAGGCCAATAGAGAAGTCATGGATGAGGGTGGAAGGCAAAGTTAAAGGGGAAGGGTGAGGGTCATGGTGTCAGATCAGGGTCATATAAGGCTCGTAGTAAAAGTCCTTAACAAGGCTTGATCAATATATGACCAGAAAAACCCCAGCTCCTGTTTCTTTTGCTTCCTCATGCAGCTGTAGGTGGTCTTCTGCATTCTACACTGGAGCAGAGAGACGCACATCCTGCTTCTATTACCTGCTCACTTTGTCTTCTCCATCCCCTGACAAATCCACACACACTCTTCTCCTCCTTCCCTCGTATGCACGTTTGCATCTCCTGCACCCATCTGTACGCAACGGCACACACACACACACACACACACACACACACAGCATATCCTCAACTGAATG
>JAPTGZ010000023.1:12085101-12099212 GCA_029814645.1 Fowleria isostigma | reverse complement strand
ACACACACACACACACACACACACACACACACACACACACACACACACACACACACACACACACACACACAGCATATCCTCAACTGAATGGAGTCAGGTTGGGCGGCCCTTCATTTTTCATGCAAACGGTAATTTAGTGAGACTGCCTATTGATTGAGCGCCGCTTGTCTCCCAAACAATGCCACTTCAATCAGCGGCCCGTGGGGGGAGGGGGCCGAGGGGAGGGAAGACATGGGGGGGAGAAGGGGGTAGTAGAGGGAGGGCTGCCGATAGCTGCAGTGACTGATTTAAGAGATGGATAAAAAGCAGATACGTCCCCCGCCCCTGTACTGATTAATGACAGTGGCCAGAGCAGCCCTGGACTATGCATCATGATTTAACCACCAGCCCCTCATCTAAAGATTAGTGTGCACGCACACACACACTGCATAAGCACCCACACACACTGTGTACTGTACCACACAGAGAGGCAAGGCACAAAAGGTGTGAAAGGAAGAAAGGGAAGTGAAGGAGTGAAAAAGACAAGTGAAAGACTAATGGGGCTGTGAGGAGATGCTGTATGACTATTTTCAGTTGGTTATTCTGAACATTCAGAGACAGAAATGGCCTTTTCAAAAAAAAAAATGAAGTCACTAAAAGTCCAGGATATTCATGCATCAATACTGTCTACTGAAGTTGAAGTAGCACTTCTCAAGGTGCTCAGGATGTTCTTCATAACAGAGAAGTTATCATAAATTAGGAATTGAATTTAAATATAACATATAATATTTAAACAAATGCAACTAAACATTAAAATAAGTAAATTAAATAGTAGTAAATGTGTTAATTTTGGGTTACTAAGGGTCTGCAGATGCATTTTCCAAAATGAAATGAATGGTTCTAACACCTCATTCAGGAAGCCTCAAGTCAAAACCTAGGCTACCTGTTGTTTTCTTTGCAGATAAAAGTGTTAAGTTGAGAAAACGTACACAGATAAACACAAACACCTTTCATTTTCTATAATTAGTCCATATCAGCTTTGATGCTAAAGAGTAAAAAAAACTGTGAACTGTGTTTGTCCACAGACTCCAGCTATAGTACAATCAATGCAAATGTTTCCCTTGTTCCCACTCCAGGCCTGCACTGCTTAAGCCCAAGTCAACCTGTTCAAACCAAACAAAGCAAAGACTAATGCTACGGTGTTCTCAAGTGCAGCGCTGTAACCTAGAACGCAACGTAAAGTTGTGCGAGTGAAAACACTGACTCTGGTCCATTAGTTGTGTTAGAAGCTGAGGCGGAGAACTGGAGCCCCTCCCTGCGGCTGCTAAAATATTCATCAGACTCCCTGAGAGCATGTCTGCTAATAGTTATACATGGAGCAGGAGAAAGAAGTGAGAAGGAGGAGGAGAGCAGAGGGGTGGGAGAGAGGCAAGAGGAGGAGAAATTGGGAAGATGAGCGATGCTCCCTGTGTGCATGTCAGCTAATAGTCAAACATGAAGCACTAGGAGGGAGGGAAAAACAGGAAAAGAACAAGAGGGAAGTGATGAGAGTGGTTGTTTAAATAGTCTGGGGCTGAAAACACAGGGGATGGACACTGAAAAAAAAAAAAGTGAGGACAACAGAGAGACAAGGGGGTGAGGGGAAAGAAAGAAATAGAGAGACATTGAAAAAGAGATAAAGATTGAGAGGCAGGGATCATTCTTTTTCCTCCTGCCCTGCCATCACTCAGCCTTCTGAGCTGCATTCCAGATTGATTAAAAGCCTCTCTTGTAATTGTCAGATCTTGTAGAAACCATCTCTGTGTTTAAATGGGTGTTTTGTGTATGTGGTGGTGCGTGGGTGGGGGTGGGGGGGGTCATCTGTTGGAAGCAGGGTAGAAGAGAAACCCAATTTCAATCACGTCAACCAGTGTAACAGTAGTCACTTCAATAGCCACAAGTCACAACCACATCCATCAGAACTCCTGCTCAACCCAAGAAATATTGTTGATTTTGTTTTGTCTTTACAAACAGCAGCTCCAGAAGCTGAGCTCTATCTTTGGATCCTGGAAAAAAAAAAAAGGGGGGGGTAGCATACATGTGCATAAACACATGTGCATGCACACACACTCATTTCTTCAGTCATTAAAATGAGAAATGGCCGATGGTGTAGGAGCTGTTGAAATACCATTAAGAAATGGAGACAAATGCAGTGGATCCCAGCCTGCTATGGCAACCTCACTACAGTAAATCAGACAGTGACGAATATTACTGAAACCAGGGTGCATGCAAACAAAATACACACACACACACACACACACACAGACATAACACATGTACATGCATGGGTTTACACACACACACACAATCAAACTCAAAGAAAACAATGTGTGAAGCACCTTACAAAAAGCTGCTTCTGTGGATTAATGAGCAGTTATCCTAATTAAATGTTTCCTGATCATCTGCTATGATATATGGATAATTATTATGTTCGGAGATGATTAAATGATTGCATAACAGACGAGTCTGATATCATTTCAAAGAATTAATGAACATCTGCACACAGGAATCATGTGGAAATAAGACACGAATTAAGGATTCAATTAGCTTTGATTTAATCAATTCAGGACTAATTGTGAGCTGTGAAATCTGTCATTTAATCACATATTAAGATATATGCACTGTACTTTCTTTTCATAATACAGATGATTCACAAGAGTCCATACAGTGTGTCTTTCACAGTACTCTTTGTCAACTTGCTCCAGTAAATAAAATTAAATTAAGAGTAATTACTATGCAATGCAGTATAGAATGACCCATGACTCATGTAAAAAAGAGGATGACTCTCCATTTTGTTTTCAGGTTTTTCGTGATCATTCTTAAACAGAGTAATCTTACACACAGGTAAATGTCTCTGAGTTAAACTTTTATCCAGACAGTTGCATTCCTCTTTACTTTGACAAAGTGGGTTGAAACTGTGGAATAAGCTGGATGGCCAGACAAAATATAGCACAACCCTACACCAATTTAAAAGACTATATAAATAAAAAAGTCTGGAGAAATATGCAGGTGAAAAAAAATCTTAAAATATTAGACATTATTTATAAAGTAGAAACTGATGTTGTCCCAAATACCATTCAAGATTCTTTAAAATTGGGAGAGGTCGGTTGTGGTTCCAGAGGTCTTTGTGTTTTTGAATGTGCAGAGGTGGGGACAGATGTGGAGTCTGGGTGGGTGCAGAGTTGTGTGATGGACTTGATGATAAATTTAACTGGTACACCTCTGGGGCGAAGTTTGAAAAATAAGAATATTAAGCTGAGATGGTGGATATGTTTTGTTTTTGTTGATTTAGTTATAATTGTGTTTTTGTTTTGCATTTTGTTATAATGAGAATGCTCAATGCTGTACATATTTAATTTTATGTAAGTAGTGGATCAGATGAAAAGGATAGGCACAAAATAAGCTTTTGCTTCTAGCCTATTTCTTTTTTGGTTTTATGTTTGTTGTTGTGATTGTTGTACTAAATGCAATAATTGATGTGCAGACCAAAATAAACCATTCATTTATTCATACATTCATTCATGCCTTCATACTTTAGAGATATGGACCGGGTCATACTGTGATGCACCACCAACTTTTCTTTAGATCTTTTGAAGACGTGTTTGTTCTTATGACTACTTGATTGCGTTACTTAGCCTAATGTAAACCAATAAACAAGGCTAACCTTGTAAAATGGGTCGATCCTTATTTAAAAGCCCATTGATTAACAGTTGTGATTATTGATCGTGCCATGTGTCCCAGACAGAATTGACAGATGTGATAGGTCACAATCCAGATTCACACAAACCAACAGGACAGACAGACTGACAGTGAATGGAACAGAACCACACACACATACACACATACACAAACTCTACTCTTCTCAATCACATACTAACTTGAAGAGATTATTTGGAGTATCAATTATTATCTGAACAGTACTTGAACCTCTTCAATATTTTGCCCTAACCCCTATCTCCCGCTCCACCGCCTGATTCACTTCTCCATACAGTTCACGGTGCAGAGCGGAGTAGTTGCATGTGAAGGAGATAGTAAGCAGTAATATTCAATTATTGTATGCACGGCGTCCCCGTCCCGCCCTAAATTGATTTCTTTCAGAACGGGAGGCATCGCTCAGCACTGACACACAGCCATGTTTCCCCCATCTACCACATCCCACGCAAATTACTCCTCCATCTGCTCTCCTTCACCGCATCGCGCATTTATCCCTCTCCTCTCCTGCCCTCTCTTCTTCTCTCCTCTCCTCTGTCCTCATCTCCTCTTCTCCTGTTCCCCCCCGTCAGAACACACAGCTATCGGTGGTTGGCACCGGCCCTGGCTTCCATACAGTATGTTTAATCTGTCTTTAATCTCTTTGCATTGTAATGGGAAATGGTTTTGTGTTTTACTACTTGATTGAAGCTGCAAGCCCGCCCCTCACCACCGCGGGACTCTGTGTTTAGGAGTGGGAGGTGTTTTCAATTTTGCCCTTGCCTAAATTGCCTTTTATCAAAGAATTCATATCAGTAATATAATTCTACATATTAACCAGGCTGTTTGTAACTGGCCTAATGGGAAAAAGGGAAACGATGGAGAGAGGGAAGACAAGGCTAGTGGGGGAAAAAAAATGAAAACTGGCTTCCACTCATAGAATTAAAATAAAGAATCACAGTAAATTAAACAGCTGCAGAAAATGCCAATGTTTTGCAATGCGGATTTCTAGAGAGGACTGAAGCAAAGGTTGATAAATACCCTGAGTGTGGCTCAGCTGTTAAAAGAGAGTTCCTGTTTTGATCTGGAGCTGGAGCCCAGTAAGTGTGAAAGTTTTCTCCTGTCAAGTTATACCATCATCATAAAGACCTTTACAATTGTACCTTTAATAAAGCCACACAGAGAGGGAGCCGGTCTAATCAATACTTCATATAGAGGGGATTATTGTTTGTTCAGACTCAACACAGATTCAAAACATCTAGGCTCGATAGTCATGTAAAGCTAGAATTGATTTGTTCATAAAAGCAGTGAAATTTTTGATGTTGGTGTCACATCTATGAATTTTTTTTTCCGGCATCACATTTTTTATTCATACGCGCAATGTCAGTTTCACAAAGAATGGGCCTGCGGTGAATTCTGAATGGCATTTACAGTCTCTGATGGTTAAAATCAACAAAGAAATTCAACCATACATACACACACACACACACACACACACAAACACACACATGTGAATACACTCGCACACAGCTTCCCTCTTTCCTATTCTAATTAAAGGGACCTCTCTGCCCTGGGTGTGTGTGTGATATTGACACTTAGCTCCGTACAATAAACTTTATTGGCAAGCCCTGCTTGATTACAGCACTAAACTAGAATAACAAGGAATATGGGAGGAGGGGACGTGGATTATATACTAAACAGACGTTAGTGGGTTCTATTCAAATATCTTGTGCATTTTAATAGCGAGCCCCGAAAGGCCTCTGACACTGACAAAAGCCTCTGAGAGGGCAAGAGCGGTGGAATGAAGCTACAATATACTGTGCACAAATAAAAAATGACATGGGTGAAATACAGTAAAGGTAGAAAAAGTGGGGAGAACAGAGATATTTATCGAAGGATGGAGGAAGGGAAAGAGGGATAGATTTCCCGTCATTAATGATCTATGGAAAATCCTCTGTCTATTTTCAGATATACTGTTAATGGCTGCTCGCTGCCATTAAAATCGTTGCTGTCCTGAACTCAGCTATTCACATATTGGCTGCTGCTTCATCTAATATTCATCTACTGGGGGTCAATGGCAGTGGTGGCATGCAAGGAGGAAGAAAAGGAGGATAAGAGTTTTAAATGAGTACAGAGTTGAGATTCTACAAATACATTTTTTTCTACGTTTATTACATCGAGCAAAAAAAAAAATATCCAAGGTCCCATTCATTTTTACTGTCGTTTCACAGAGTGTTTAACACAATGATAAGTTTCAATTTGACTGTTCACTAAAAAAAGACTTTATCTTTACTAACACATTTAAACAGAGATATTAGCTCATTAGACTGAATGAGGTAAAAAAAAAAAAAAAAAAAAGATATATATGAATATGCAAAGGAGAAGATAGAAACAGAGTTGGTCTCAGCACTTCAACAGCCCGGGTGAAAAAGAAAGCCTTTTAAAGAGAACGCACTCCCCAGTTATTTCCTCAACAATTGTGTCTCACACAATACCTAGAGGTCTAGAAGACTTTTGAAAGCCTTTTTTTTTTTTTTTTTTTCAGGACATTAAATTACCATCTTAAGTGCTAAATCAATCAGGCCAAACTGGCAGGTAAAGGCAGATTAGGTGCACAACTAACTTAGTGTTAAAGCATTACAACAAAGGAGAAACTGACCTCTCTGGCATTAACAACAGTGTGTTTCCTTCTGTGAGTGGTGTCCTGTGCCCACATAAATGACCTGTGTCCTCCTGAAAAGGTCACCAGCTCCTAAATAGATACAACTGCTATTAAAAAATACTACAAAAGAACATAAACGTACAACATCCATGAGTGGAGAAAGTGTTCTTGTTGATATGTATGACGGTTTTTAATTTTACACATTCAAGAAAGCCGGTAATAACAAAGTTGTGACGGTGGAGCAAATCAACTGCAGCTGTCTGTCCCGCAGCTTCTACTCACCGATCGACTGTTTCTGCTCAGTCAGTTGAACTACAATGACCCCTACTGGCATGAAACGGGACTGAGACAGGCACTGCGCTGCCCAGACAAAGACCTTGTACTTCAGTGTGAACTTGTGACTTTGTGACTGTTTGACACAAGACAAAAAATCAGGACCGGAATGACAAAAACTGTTAATTAATGCTGTATTTTCCAATAAACTTTACACCAAAAATGCCTCTTTTGGTCATTTACTTTCATCTTCACCCTCCACATTCTTCCCCACCTCCCCTTTCATGTTTTTTTTTTTGTTTTTTCGCTTTATCTCTCGAGGCCTTGGCACCCTTGGAAGGGTCTCTCCCGCTGGGTGTGTTGGCAGAGCTCTGTCTCTGATTCACCCACAGCGTGCCCTCTGGCTTAACAGGCTGGCACAAGGACACGAAGCAGAGTTGAGAGACGAGAGGGCAGGGCGGAAAGCGTGGAGCTCCAGAGAAATAGAGTCATATATTACCGCAAAAGAAAGTTATTTTAGACTAGGTGAGCGGTTTGAGTTAATTTGCGGCACAGATGACAGTTTTAGGCCCGTGGTTTTTGTGAGCAAGGCAGAAAATGTGAGCTCGGAGCCCTGCTGGATTCAAGAGAGTCTGGAGGAGAAAGGTAGAGTGAAACGCACATAAGGCCTCACCTTGAAGAACCACTGACCCCACACACCTTTATTGCATCTCCAATTAGAGGATAGGGAGGGAGGACAGGAGAGATACAGAGTGGGAGAGACAGAAAGAGAGAAAGAAAGAGTGGGAGAGATGTATTTCATAAATGTAGTTCCATAAAGAGCACTGACCCAAATGGCATTCAGTAATTCTTCCCTGTGCCAGAGGAGGTGGGATAATCAGAAACTTCATCAAGCTCGCTCCTTCCTTCTCTCCTTCCCTGGGTCTGTAACACCTCCTACTGTCCCACCCTCCGCTGGAACCTCTTAAACAAAATTCATGTGCATTAACTACATAACATATACGGTGCATCCAGAACACGCATCAAAGAACATCCTTCTATCCCCCCCCCTTCATCGCTTCATTTTAATTAAACAAGTTTCTTCCACTCAGAGTCTCGCCATCTCCCATCTCTTTGATCTGTTCTTATCCAGCTTGCAGTGAAAAGAAACACTCCTTCACCACTTTGAGAAACTTGTGTGTTTGATTCTCGAAGACTTCAGTTGGTACAGCGTTTATCCGGGCGTACACAAAAATGCATCACAGCACTTGCAGAAAAAAATTACAGAAAACAGGAAAAAAAAAAAAAAAAAGAGTCCCTTTGACAAACACTACACTATAACTACAACCCCTTATGGTCTATATGGGTCTACGAATAAAAACAGAACAAATTTCTTTTTGAAGCTGTTCAATAAATTCAAATCTGTCTTCATGACAATGTTGGCAATACATATCAAATCTGTCAGTGCTGTGTTGAGATGGATATGGGAGGGCAGAAATCTGAAAGAAAATAATACAATTAAAGTGTGTCTCAAGCACCAAGTTCCCATCGATCCATTCGCTCTCTTTTCCAATACGCTATGGACTTAACATGGACTTATTCTTTCTTAAGCACAACTGGGACCGCTCCCTCCCCCCAGGGTGCAACACGCACACAATGCTTCAAAAGAACATTTTGTTTATATGTTCAATACCAGAAACATCAATAAAATTATCCAATCATTAATTTCCTATCCAATACAAATTTAATGCAGAGCCACGGAGTAGCCAGCTCATATCCAATAAGGACATCTATCCCCGATCACTCAGTTCTGTGCAACACATTACACACACACTCTCACATATCAATGGGCCTGTCCCTAAAACAGCTATTCCTCACAGACAGACTCAATACGACCAAGAGGGAAGTGAAGAAAAGAGCAAATAAGGAGGATGGGAGTAGAGGTGAAAAAAAATTAGAGGAGAGGGTCTGTTTTCTCAAGAACAACAATCAAGATGACATTCTTGACATTTGATGGTTGGATCAACCATCTTGTATGTTGGGATATGTCTGGAAAGGGTGAGGGATATGAGTGTTGAGGGAAAATATGAGGAGTAGAGGTCAACCAATATGGTCAGCCGAGGGCTGATATCTACAGTCAGATTTGAGGCTGATATTTAAGGCTGATTTTTTTTTTTTTTAAAGCTCATTGACCATAAAATACAACTCAAACACTCAGATACTTAAGATTTTTATGCAGCAATATAAATGAAATTATTACACTTACACTTACACATAGTACTCTTTTAATATTTATTGAACTTCAAGTGCTGCCCACACAGGTGCCTGATCAAATATTTCATAACATTTTTACAACAGATCAAATACCGGCTTTCAAAAAAAATGAAGTTCGATGGCCAATATTGACAATATTCAATATATCAGTCTACTCTAATGAAAAGAAGAGCAAAAAATTACAAATGCTCAGAAGTTTGAGAGTGATGAAAGTGCTTTTTGGAAGGAACTCAAAACATTTAGGAAGGAAAAAAAAAAATCCTCCCAGGCATTCTTCTGACAAAAAAGTCAGCTAGCCTAAACAAAAAAAAGCCTCATAAAATAGTCATCTTCTTCTTCTTGTCAGAGGATTGTCTTGGATCCTTCTTCTCGTTTCTAAAATGTCTGTTTCATCCCAATCTGACTCTGTTTTGAGCTCTGACTTTCCAATCGGCAAGCTCATTCAGGATAAAATTCATGATCAATGGCAGGTACAGCACTTCTATGCTCTGTGATTAAAATCTATAGCTCTCTGTTGCATGTGATTAGGAAATGCATGGATGTGATATAAGTATTGAATATCATACAGGTACTGAACCCTGCTGAACTCATACCTACTATAACCCTGGACCTGATACATGTCAAATGGAGCTGTGAGCTGCATGTGTGTTTAACATGTTAGAGCTGGTAAGATGACACGCGAACCAGGGTTCACAGGTCAAGTAGAGTCAAACCAGGTAGGCGATTGGCTGATCAGGTCTGAGTGTAATGACTAATCAATGGTTGAATGCATTAGCCTAATCTAATGGGCCAGGTGGGAGAGGACAACGGTAGACGCATGGAACACATGATTGAGCACAACATGCAACAGCAACGCAATCAATAACACATAGAGTGGTCTAACCCCAGGGGGGGGTCCCCACTACTGGTGCAACCTGCTCCACATGCATTTAGGAGGCACTCCGTATGTGCGTATGTGTGTAAATATGTATGGTTGGTTGGTTAGGGGAGGACAGAAAAGGAACCAAGCTGTTTTAGTCTGATTGATTGGATTATGAAATGAAATGAGGGAAATCAAAGCCTTTTGTTTCAGGCCAGCACCCTCCCACCGTTTGTTTTTTACCTCCTAAGAGAGAGTGAAGCACTAAAAAATACATTAAAATCTATAAAATCCAAACAGAGAAGAAAGTTTAGTTCACAAAAACATGCGACTCAAGAGCAGAATCACTCAGTCAATTAAATCAATAACTGAATTTGATCTCAACTTGTGAGTAAGTGATGTGAATATCAGGGTAATGCGCATCTCTGACATTTATTTGATACATTTTAATCCAGAATAATAAGAATCTTCTTTATCCAATTAGATTGGTCAATCCTGTTGACTGCTTTAGACACTGGATATAATAGTTTCAGGTTTGTGTTTCTATGATTTTAAAGGCTGCTCTGTGAGATTTACATATTGTATGTGCATATATTCTTGATTGTTTAATATAAACTCAGTGTTTCCTGTATTATTTTCTCCATTTGATTGACTCTGCCTAAGAATTTAGTTTACCTACTTGCAAACGGTTTTATAAAAGAAACAAATCAACAATAATGACATGTTACATTTTAGTATTAAACGTAAAACATGCAGAATTAGAAAAAATACTCTTTATTTTTCATCACATCTGTAAAAGCCATTAATCCAATGGTCAAGTCACAGAGAGATCAGACATGAAGAAATAAACTGACAAAGACAGACAGAGAGAGAGTGAAAGGAAGAGAGAGAGACAGAGACGGCGAGATGACAAGTTAGGGACAAGAGCCAGTCAGAGCAGAGGACAGGGCTGGGTCAATACTTGCAGCACATACTGCTGACACTGCACCACTCAACACACACACAAACACACAGTATCCACAAGGCACACCAGCACACAAACACACACTTTCACATGGACATGTACACAAAAGATAGAGACACATCAGACCAATCATTCGGATGATGTCAATATTTCAGGGGGAGAACACAAAATCAAAGTATGTGTTTGTTTATAAGAGGAAGCCACTTCAGAATTTAAGAAACTTTGACAAAATGAATTATATTTTTACAACATCTGACCTCCTCCTTCATTTTTTTTATATATGAAACAGAAACAAAAATGTTACCCTGGTTATTACAGCGCAATATCCATTTTCAAATCACAAGTAAACATTTTTAAGAAGTTTAGATGTACTTAAATGGACAGAAAATGTAGGAAAATATAAACATGCTGTTGTTTGTCTTATCTTTAGTGGTGACAGGAGATCAAGGGTCTCAAAATCATTTTAGGTCACGGGTCACATTCAGCTCAATATGATTTGAAGTGGGCCGAACCAGTCAAATAATAACAGTGAAAAAGTAAAATTATATTATAATAATGCTTACATCTACAAACTATCCTCAAAAAATGTGAATAACATGAACAACCTAAAATCTCTTAAGAAAACTAAGTAGAATTTTAACAATATTATGGTTCAGTTTATTATTTACACATGTTTATTACAACACAGATCACAGTGGATCTACAAATACACAATACATTTAATGACAAGCAGAATACTGGTAAAAATGCATTTATTTTGTTAAGATATTTAAGGTTATTCACATTTTTTTGTGAGAGGATAGTTATAAATGGCAACATCTTCATGTAATTTCACTTTTTTTACACTAAAACAGAGAAAAAATCTGTTTGTCATTATTCATCAGTAATTAGGATAGTATTTTACTGGTCTGACCACTTTAGATCATATTGGTCTGTACACTCTTGATTGTTAGTATCTTCAGTGTCATTTTTGCATTTCACAAATTCATCCCATGGGCCAGATTGGACCCTTTGGCGAATTGCATTTGGCCCCTGGGCATTATGTTTGAGACCCCTGCAGTAGATGGCTAGTTTTGGTTTTATGTGATCATGTTTTCTGATAATATGTTTTTAAAGCAAATGCCCTTCTGTGTTAGCGTCAGTCAACAGAAAGAAACAGAAAAGTAATAGGAAGAAAATTGCTTTGTATATTTTTTGAGTGCATTTTCTTGTTTTTCACACAAGTATTGTTTTGTTATTTACATTTTCTTTAACTTTGCATTGGTTTTGTGATCATTGTGTACGCGTGAAGTGTGTGTACGCTGTAAGAGAGGTGCGTGATGGAGCCTCTCCATCTTTGAAATGAATTAGCGTGTGGTGCCTTATTGAGTGAGGTGCAGTGTTTAAGTGAAACTGATGAGAGATGTGTGAGCAGCGAGAACCGGGCTATAAGTATGTGGATGGGGTCACAGGTTAATCCCTATTGATTTACTCCACCGTCTGCATATAGCCACGCAGAAAGACAAGGAAAGAGAGGCCTGCTTTACCAGCTATCACCGAGCACAAACGTGGGATAGAAATTGCCGCCCGCACATACCTACATCTGTTAACCGATGCTAAGTAGGATAAGGACGAGAAAATTAGGTATCGTTTAATCTCTAAATAGCTTTTGATTGCAGAACATGACCTCCTGGGGATCGATGAGAGATATGATCGTTGGCTTCACGTGATCAGCTGTGCTCTTCTTTATTTGACTGAAGAATAGAAATTAAAAATAGTTTCTCTGCACAGGGAATCGTAAATAAAGAAATGAAACCACACGTCAATGTGATGACACATTTAAACGCTACCTTGAAATTATAAAATCCCAGCAACCCCCATCAGACTAACGAACTAGGCCGAAGTGGGTTTGATGAGAAACCCGGACAAAGCTGTATATATAAACAAGCTCTTCACAATCTCACCCCAGAGGAGGAAAGGTGAAATATTACATTAATATGAACAACTATTAATAATAAGCCCCCCACACACACACACACTCTCCCCACCTCTTACCCCATCACTCCTTCTCCCTCCATCTCTATCTCCCTCCTTCTCTCTTTCTCTCTCTGCCTCTAATCCTATCATGCGGGCAATAAGTGTATGCACCATGAGCACATTTAATTTCTGCGGTTGGTTTTCAGCGAGCCCAGAGGTGAGCCTTAATAAGGATCAATGGCACTTTATCTGGGACAGCACCCACTTCACAGCATGCAAATTACACAGCAACCCTTAAAAAAAGAAATGGATTTAATTAAAAAATGTAGAACCACGGGCTCTGGAAATTCAATTAAAGGATTTATGCAAAGGTTGGCTAGCTTTTTGTGTTGCAGTTCCTGCTTATATAATGAGCTTTTCATATTAAAAATCAATAGGTAATCTGGGCTAGGGGATCGGCTGCTTATGTACATTTTTGAAATCAATTTGAAAAATAGTCCATCAGCTCCATGTCACAACAAAGAGGGGAGGGAGCGGTGTGTTTGTGTGTGTCGAAATGGGGGGGGTAAGTGGAAGGAAAACAGTAGGAGTAGATGGGTGAAATAGGGGTGATAGGTTACATCTTTCTCCCCTCTGAGGGTCACAGAAAAAAGCTCTAAAGCTGTAAAAGAAAGACAAACAGGAGGAGAGGGTAAGTGAGTAAGGATGTCTCTCTGGCCAGGTCAGTTTCTGGCTCTTTGGCCTGTTCTGATCCCTTCTATTAGAGAGAGGGTCCCTTGGCAACGAGGGTCTAGCTGGCTCTGACCTGTGGCTCTGGGGTAATTTAGCCCAACCCCAACTCAGACTCAGCCCAGACTCAGACAACCCCGACTGGGGAGACGTCCTAATGGCCTCCCTGAGGTGTCTGGAGCTGGAGAAGCAGAGAGGTTGTAGTTGTGACTTTGAGTAACATTTCATCACAAAAAACTCAGTCTGTCAGTGAAAGACATGAAAAAGATTTGTGGCAATTCCAGCAAACACCACCCATAAAGTATCAAATAAAAACAGAAAAACTAAAGCTTTATCGCACACAAGTCTAACCACAAGACTGGTACTTTCTTCTTTAACTTCTTCCGATTTCAACAGGGATATTGTTTATGTCTCCTTCACACTCATGTTGTATAACTGTACGCAGGCAGGAGGGGTGAATGACTGACTGCATACAGTAGCAGACTGTCAGCATTTGATTGGTTCTTTATTGATCCAGACACGCTCTCCATCACATCAACTCATCCACAATAAACCATTTACACAGTTTTCCTGTGCAATGGACCGCATAACCAGGCCTCGGGCCATCTCTGTTCACCCAGTGTGTGTGTGTGTGTGTGTGTGTACATGTGTGTGTGTGTGTGTGTGTGTGTGTGTGTGTGTGTGTGTGTGTGTGTGTGTGTGTGTGT
>JAPTGZ010000023.1:12068195-12079170 GCA_029814645.1 Fowleria isostigma | reverse complement strand
AGGCATTAAAATGAATGAGAAATTGAAGAAAACATAGGGTGGTCTAATATTTTTTTCCACAACTGTATTCAGAACTTTTAAAAAAAAAAAACAAAAAACTCTGATACAAATATTGCATAAATAATAAAAAAAAAAAACTTGTTAACAGAACAGGCAGCCTCAGAAGTCTGTATAGATGAAGAACAACTAAATAGGGAAACAGGGCTTTGCTGTACTTGCTACTGCAAAGCTTTTTGACAATCTAAATGCACCGTCCATCACTCTAATGAACCTTTACAAGATCGCTAAGAATATGGACGAAGCTCTGCATCTTCCCCACAGGGCCAGCTAGTTTTACATCCTTTGAGTGTTGTTTTGGGCTGTTCTCTTCCGCCCCTGTTAGCTGTTTTTGCAAGACACTTAGCAGATGAAAAACTACAAACTTAATGATCAAGTTGTTCTGATATCAGGTACATGTACAAACTAAAACACTGTTTTCTTTATGGACAGTTTTCAACTGGCAAGCACAAAATTCCTTCTAGTTTATGATGTGGTTTCTCTAACTTTCCGATGAATGCATTAAAATTTCCTCACACAAAACTGCACCACCCTGGGGACTACAAACAAGGTACTACCGGTAGTACTGACTCATAAATAGCATTTTCATCATAATTGCAATAAGAACATGTGCAATAAGCACATCGCAGAAGACAGTGTGAAATGTAATGAATGTACAGTTCAAACAAACTCAGCAACCCTGACAACTCCTGAGAAGAAGGAAGGAAAGCCCTTTCATGCATCTGAATGCACTTAAGGTCACAGTGGGTACACAACTGCAAACACCTTCAAGACAAACTGTCAGTCCTCTGCGTAGGCCTAGTTGGATCTCACTCAAAAGTAGCCTGTAAGAGATATTCTTTTACTGCATCTCTGCAAAACAAGGTGAAGTAAGTCCAATGATATGAGTTAGATCTGAACATAACATTTCTGGTAATGGTTTCTCCTGATGGGAATGGGATATATGGTAAAAACATATTTGGCAGAGAGGTTATTATCTCAGCAGTGTACAGTACATGTCTGTATCGGAATAGAGACGTGAGTTTGCACAGTGCATTTACTGTAACCCAATAGTCACAGAACACAGGATCTGGAATATCGCCTACTTGGTGAGAGGATAGAGGAATGGTCTCTCCGAGTTAAATAAACAGTGACAGGAGGAAGAGGAAAACAAACCACAGAATATCTCTCTATCAGTGAAACCCAGACTCGTTCTCTGAGCCCCGAGCACTCAGCAGATCAGCCCCTCTCCATCCTTTTCCTCTCCTTTCTCCCAGGAACGTGCCAAGAGAAATACTGTATATTGTCAGAGTACACGACACGTCACAGTCAGAAAGCAAGAAAAGAGTGTGGAAAAGTCACTAATTTGCTTTTGGAGGACAACAATACCCAATCTAAACAGAACGATTCTGGTGAATACCTACTTTTAACCCATAAAGACCCAGTGTTATTTTTGTATCAGTTCCCAAATAAATTTTCCCTTTCCATTTAATCTTATCTCAGTGATTTATCTTTATTTATTATTACATTATCCTCTGTATTTTTGCATCTTTTCAGTGGAAATGTGGTATTTTCCTATATTTAATTTAGTCATTACATAGGTGTTTATAATTAAAGTTGGGGTTATTATATTAAAAAACAGAGAAAAGTGAAGAACATAAAAATAAGTGTCTCCATCCACTGTCATTGATCCAACTCCATGGGTTTTACTGGTGAATCAATGTTATAGAAGACGACAGTGTTTCCATGTTCACTAAAGAGCCTCTGACCATCCACATGGGTTGTATCTGATCATCATGAAAATATGACACACTAATTTTTACACCAGTTATTTACATGTATTGATAGGATTAGCAGATCAGCAGTTATTAAACATTCTAACATCAGTAGATGGTTTTGGTCACCAGTGGGTGTTTGGGTCTTTATGGGTTAAAGTATCTCACCTGGTGCCATGGTTTGTGTGTATAGTTACAAGAAAACACAATACTTCAAACTTCTTACCATAGATTTGGTGAAAGGTCGGGCCAGGGTGAAGAGAAAGGTCATCAGCCACCAGCTCCGATGAATGGAAGTGTACATCATGTTCCCAGGATGCACTGCGTTGCTGGTGACACCATGGGGTGAGAGGCGGCGGTGGAGCTCATTGCTGAAGAGAATGTTACAGAGCTTGGCCCGATTGTATGCAAGCATGGACCAGTAGTCTTTCTTTGATGGAGACAAAAGGGCCAGGTCCACCTTGCCACAGGAGTCTAACAGGTCTGTGAACCTGAAACAGAGTCCAGATTAGTTCCATTATGAGTGTGTGTCTGTCTGTGCGTCTGTCTGTGTGTAGGCTCATGCTAGCAGATGTGTGGCGCTGGCTGCATACAAATCAAAGACGTGACATGATGTTCTTTAATTGCCTGCGACAGAGCTGTTAAACTCCAGATGTTTGACAAGGCCCCTTAAACATTACACTACTTGTTGTGTTATTATGCAGTCACACAGCAATATCACAATACACGGGCACAAAAACCACACTCCCTGTGTGTTGTGCGTGTTTGTGTGTGGGAAAGAGCAGCTCCAAACCAGTGGAACACATCCTACATATTAATCCAGTCATTAGAAAACAACCAATCAAAATGTCACCTGGTTTCCTTGTTGTGATTTTACAAGCTGGCTGCCTCTTGTTTACTGTCGCCTTCCGCAACATCCTTGCTTGGCTAAATTACAACATCTGCAGGCTTTTCATTTCATGTGCTGCAACTTCATAACTACTTTATCAAGTAGAGGCTGATAAATCAATTGCCTGAGCACCAAATGTAGTTTTTTCCCCCCTTTAGATTTGCTCACACATTATACTTAAGTTGTGCATAATTACATCTGAGTGGAGTTTCACAGTCGTATTAAAATCAGTGCATAGTAACAGATGATCAACACTTTGAGGATGACAGCACACTGCCATGATAAAATAAAGACATTTTTCTTAATGTAAATTTCTTGTATGTTTATAGAAGTACAGAATCGCCTTAGATCTATTAGAGGTAATTTCATTAAGAATATTATCTCCCCTTGTTTGACCAGATCTGATTCAGTAGTAAAGCGAAGTAAACCTGTATTTGGCCAATTCCACGGTAAGCCCCTGTGTTAGAAACTGATAAACTGTCCAGCCATTACCCATGTGTCCATCTCGCCCATCCCTGTCCCTTATAGGTCAATGCTTTACCCGCAGACAAGGGGCTTAGGGAATACAATATGCTGCCAGGTCAGGGGTCACACACTGCTTGTGAGGGGAGACTAAGTGAATAAACGAGAAATCAGCTGAAACTGAAAATAACACAAACAAAAAAGGGAGCGACTTCAGTAGATGTAATATAGGTCTGAAATGAGGTGGACAGAATGGAAGATGTAATATGAGATATTGTCTATTTTCGCTCTTCCCTTTCCCTCTAGTCGGTGTCAGTGTGAAACCAACTCTCTCTGGTCCTGCCTAAGCCCCCTTTGAAGGGGTTAAAGCCCCTGCTGATTGTAGAGGAGTGAAGGAAAGGTGAGTGTACAGGTTGGGAAGGTGGGAAATGGGACAGGAGGGAAAGAAGGGGAGCGAAAGGAAAAAAACTAGACTTTTAAGAGCTTTTCATTTTAAATGTACTTTAACTTTCCATTTTGAGAGTTGGACATTTGTGATTCAATATGAACATAGAACAATTGGATGATGGCACATATTTTCTTGTGGCTTTTACATCAGATTTATAAATTTCTGTTTGACTAAGGCCTTTATACCTTAAGTTCCTAATCTGAATGTTCTTTTGCACCACTTGTAGATGCCTCAATCTTATGATCACTTGTACATTTCTGGTACATGTCAAGATAGCATTACTTACTGTTTACTTATCTATTTTTACTTGCTCGAGTTGCTTTCTTTCTTTACTTTAACCTTTAACAGCTTGCTCAACCATATGGTTTATCACATTTAGAGTCACTATATTTCAATAAGTGGAGTTCCTAACTTATCTGAACCTTATTGAGCCAAGAAAGATGACAATCACTGGAGATATTTAGACTGTTTTTGGTGAAAATATGAAAGATATGAATACTTTTTTGGCATATCATAGTATACGAGGCCTTCCTGAACATAATTATATTCTTCAATACCACAAAAATCTTAAATTAGATATGTTTTGGTTTTTTTTTAAATTGTGCTCAGCCAAATAGTTGATTTGTCACTTTATGGTAAGAGTAGATAAAATAAGCCAATAAGAAATAATGGATTATTTATTATAAAATCAAACCTCTGTTCATCTATTGCTCCAAATATTAAACATTTAGTGGTAGTTCATCATGAATATGGTGAAAGAATCAATTAAGTAAGTATTTTTTGACACCTTTTTGAGTTGATAGTAAGTATGGTAAGAAAAAAATCTAGAAATTACTCACCAAAGGGAATAAGAAATGCAAAAAAAGAAATAAAAATTAGGTTTTTCTTGGTGGAGTAGTTAAAGGGTTAAAGCTGCGTATGATTTTCATCACCAATTTTTCATCAAATCCGTAAAACCCAAGGCTAAGTATCACAAATCCATAAGTCATTTTGTGATTATGCACTTTAATCTCTTCTCTCATGGTGAACAATTTCAAAGTTTAGTCCACCATAAACAAGTCTGTGAATTTACAAACAGAGCCAGTAGGTCACTTTGGCATTTCTGAAAATTTGCCACGGTGTTGCATTGTGGGAAATGTAGTTCCACACAACCCGCTGGCTTTCACTTGGTCAACATTTTTTGTTGCTGCTATTGTGGCTGTGTGGAGCTACACTACCCACAATGCAACAGCATGAGAAATTTCAGAAAATGTCTGAGTGACCTACCAGCTCTACTTGTGAACATGCGGACTTGTTTATGTGAAGTAAACTTTGAAATTGTTCACCATGAGGAAAGAGATTAAGATATTTTATCACAGAAAGACTTACTTAAGCTATAACTCAGGTTTTACAGATTTGATGAAAAATTAACTACATTGGAGCAACTGTAATGCACAAATTTCCCCCCGGGCATTAATAAAGAATTTCTGATTCTAATGACATCTGTCAAAATCACATTTAAGAAGACATATTTTTTAACTTTAGATACTAGAACTTTTTAAGGAAGTACAGGAACTAAAATTTGTAGAAATCCTGCACATTTGAGGTCTCAGCAGCTTGACAGTGTTTACATCATAACTTGTGTGAACTCGTGGCCGCTGCAGGTCTTGCATCAATCAAATGCTGTCAATACTCTTCCCGTGACATTCCTCTTCCATGCATTTCTTTCTCTCCCTCCTACTTTTCCTACAGCATGTAATAGCAGTGTGACCCCAAGTGAATCTGAGTGTCAAACCATCCTCTCCACTGCTCTCTGTGCTCTCATGCATGACGGTCTGTATAACATAACTCATACGAAGGCTCCCGTAAAGTGCCTCTGTTTGATTTGCTAGAATAACTCTGCGTATGCTCTCCTTGTCTCAGGTCACTCTGCTGAGCTCCAATCAATCACTCTGCATGGCCGTCTGACTGACTGAAGCCAGGATCAATGTCACACACATGCCCTCACTGACTCTTATACACATGGCCCAGGGCTCGGGCTCACAGATCACTGCGAGACATCGTGCTTGTCTATGGTATGACAAGCTAAACAGAACGCGATGGAGCCAAGTTGCTTCACAAAAAAGACAGACTAAAAGAAGAATAGATGGCAGGAGGAGGGAAAAGCAGGGGGCTGAGTCAGGGGGTCACACAGAAAAGAGCAGATACTTGATCAAAGTAAATTTTAGCTGATAAGTCCATCCATCATGTTGATGATACGTTTAATTTATAGTGACAGCGTGTGGAAGGAAATGAGTTTTCAGTGAGTGAGGCTGTCATGTTTGACAATACACATTAAGTCTGATCAATCAGTTTGTAGTGAAAACTGGTCTATGTCGCAGCAGTTACTGCATGAATGAATTTCCAGAGTTATTGCACTACACTTCTTTGGGATATTAGAGATTAAAGTGAGAGCAAGCTAGAATGGTAAAGTACTGTAGCTAAAGTGTAAAACAGCACAATGGTTACCATAGAGACAGCGCCACTTAAACATGCTTATATATGTTTTGTTTTTATGTGTCAGTTTAGTCCAATTCAATTTTTCCCTCCATCAGCATACAGTGGTAGTCATAAGTTTACATACCCTAGCAGAATTTGTGATTTTATTTATTTTTTTGGTCATTTTTCAGACAATATGAAGGATCATACAAAAACGTTTCTTTCTTTTGTGTTTGCTCTTTTTAAATTATACAACAGAAACTATCCAAATAACTCTAATCCAAAGTTTATATACCCTAGTTCTTAATCCTCTCTTTTGGCTCCTTTAACATCAATGACAGCTTCAAGTCTTTTGTGGTCGTTGTGGATGAGGGACTTTATTTTTTCAGATGGTAAAGCTGCCCATTCTTCTTGGCAAAACACCTTTAGTTCCTTTAAAATTTGGGGTTTTCTTAATTTTTTTTGTTTTTTATTTAGTGTTAAACAAACATTGTGACAGGAGTAACAAAAATACAAGACAATACAAGACAAAACATCTGACATACTAATTCATAGACTTTAAGTCATACAAGTTCATAGACAAGACACGACAGAAGATGTTGGGTTTTCTTCCATGAACTGCATGTTTGAGACCTCCTCAAAGTGTCTCTGATTTTGAGGTCAGGAGACTGAGTTGGACACTCCAGAACCTTCACTTTTTTCTGCTATAGTCAATGACAGCTCGACTTGACCTTGTGTTTTGGGTCATTGTCATGTTGGAACATCCAAGACCATCCCATGTGCATTCTGTCAGGGTATGTAAACTTATGAGCACAACTGTATCTCATCAAACCCCAGAAAGTGCTGTGGGTTGTATACTTTTTTCTCTGCCTTCAGTAAACATTGCTAAAAGTTCTCACAGTGAGACCATGAGAATATCAAAGTGTGTAGTTCACTGTCTTTACCTGTGGGACTCGGAGGATACAACCACAACACGAGCAGGAGCAGAGTGACGTAGCACATCCTGTAAACACTGGACGAGCAGGAAGTGACCTAGATGGCAGATCTGGAAAGTGGACTCCAGACCATCCTCTGTTAAACTCCAGGGCTGAGTGCACACAGCAGCATTACACACCAGAATATGCAGGGGCCTATGGGGAGAGCGGAGCAGAAAAAAAATAACGTTTATGTGATAACTGATTAAAAGTGAAGAGTCAGGCTTCTGAAGAAATAGGCAGAGACAAATAGAAGAAATAAAAAAGAAGAAATGGTAAGAAGCAAATGCCAAGAGAGGAAACAGGGTGTCTTATTCCAGAGTGTAGTAGACTTTAGAGGTCTACAGAGACAGAGCCTCGGTAATGCTGATATGATACAGAGGTTTCCAGTGCATCTCCCCACGGCTCAGCAGGTAGCTGTAGATACTGAATACAGCTGGCTGCAATCCAAGAGCAACAACACATTGAAAAGCAATCTCAAACCGTTTCAACACACAAGGGTGGTGGAGGTAATGGGTGTTGATACAGGCTTTGTGTAACTACTCTAAGTAACCAAACCCACCAACACATCGACTGAGAAAAGCTGAGCGGAACAGCGCACAGCGAAGGAAATACACATGCTGTGGCAAAAGTCATGATATAAAAAGCACCTGACTGTATTTGAGAATGGGGGGGGCAGTAAAAAGCTAGCTGCTTAAGGAGACACAGACACAAAAGGCTTTTCCATTCCTACAGTCTTCACATGGGCAAGTGAGTAACTCTCTCTGCTTGCGTGCAACTGAAAGGAGATTACTGGATTGGTCAGGGCAGTGAGAGATCCTTGTCGGTGACAGCGTCGCTCCAGCGAGCTCGAAACCACAGTAACACAGCCGAACAATCCAAACACACCCCACCAATTTTTAATTTCTTCCATTAGAATTAATTATGAGGCCGAAGGCAATTTGTGTACCCTGTGTTTAAGACTGCCTACTGGATTAATTAAAAACTGGATGCTGGAAAATTAATGTGTGAATTGTTATGCCTTGCTATAATGAGCCATCCCATGCTATTACATAGGAGTGTACTGTACGATCACCTTCAGGCCTCCGAACACACAAGGTTCATTAAAGAGCACAAACCAAGTCACAAGTCAACTTAAAGAATGCCATCCTCAGCATTTTATAAAACAGAACACAGATTTGCAATGAGATATGTAAAACTACATAAGAAATACAACAAGGTGAGGAAATGTGACTTAATATTATGGTAAAAAAAAATCACATTCTGGAATAAATGGATTTTGCACCCTGCACGTTTACCTGTTTAAACAAGATGGAAAAGTAAAACAGCAGCTCCTAACCATTGTTCCCATGTTTAATAGAGTGTGAAGTACAGCAACATTGAGTTTAACAAAAGCCAAATTTTAGGCTCTGTCCTTTCATTACTGTGAAACACCACAGGCATGAACTCTTCACCCAACTTTAGACGGCTGACTTAACTTTTACATTCTTATTTCCCCCTATTTCCTACACGTACACTACTCACAAAAAGTTGAGGATATTTGGCTTTGAGGTAAAATTTATGGAAAATGTAAAAAGTTTAGGTTACAGTGGTATTATATTTCATTTCATAACCTTTATTTAAACTGGGAGATATATTGAGAAAGCAACCTCATTTACAATGTAGCTGAGAAAAAACACAAAACATTTGAAAAACATACACTGGACATATCAAAAATGAATAAAGATAAAGAAAAGAATATCAAGAAGTAAGAATGACAAAGATGAATTAAAAACAGATAAGTCTACTTAAAAACAGAAGTAAATGGAAGTAAAGTAAGATGCAATTACAGCTTTAAAACACAAAACATCTGAAACACACAAATGAACATATCAGAAACACCAAAAAATGAAAGGGACAGAGATAAATTGAAAACAAAGTAGTTAATTAAAAACAGGAGCAGCTAAAGGTAAAATAAGATGCAATATTGGATTTAAAATGTCCTAATGATAAAAGTGTGGTTAGCTTCAGATGGTTTTGTAAAGTATATCATGAAAGTATTGCATTTAAGTAGAAGCATGCAATGGTGATTTCCTCATCTCAAGCACTTTGTTGGAACAAAAGCCAACAACAATAGAGGATATACAACAAAAAAAAATGTCAATGTGTCAGTCAAAAGTATCAATAATGTCAATGTGTCAATCTCATGATGTTAAAATGTGAACAGCATGATGAAGAGGACTGTTTAAATACCAATTCTAATTGATCCGGGACATTTATTGATCGATTCATGGATCAAATACCCGCTGTGAATTTTGCTGCTAAGCTTCTTGTTAGAGAAGAGAAAGTTGTGAAAAAAGTCCTAAAACATTGAGCTGGTGAACATGTGTATTCAAAAGTTTACAGAAGATAAGGTTGCACAATATTGGAAAAAACTGACATTGCATTATTTTTTAACCTTGCGAGATATATTGCAATTTTCTTCATTTTCAGTGATTTTCTTCTTCATTTTTGGTGATTTTCTTTTCCACTTCAGGTGATCGTCTTTATTTTCAGTGATTTTCTTCTTTGTTTTCAGTGATTTTCTTTGTTTTCGGTGATGTTCTTTGTTTTCTCTGATTTTCTTCTTCATTGTTTCTGATTTTCTTCTTTGTTTATCTCTGATTTTCTTCATTTTTAGTGATTTTCTTCATTTTTGGTGATTTCTTCCTTTTTTGGGTGATTTTCTTCCTTTTCTGTTATTTTCTTCTTCATTTTTGGTAATTTTCTCTTGTTAATTGCTCATTTTCAGTGTTGTTACCAGCAACTGTGTGCCAGGTACCCTTGAAATTACATGAGAACACTTTGAGTTCATTTCCCTCCTACAGTGCAGGATCTGCGATGTGACTATTGCACACATGTACATTGCGACGACGATGCTCAAACGATATATTGGGCAGCTCTAACAGAAGGTCACATTTTTTTCACCTGTAAAGGTTAAAGTACACTTTAGGTTCATCCTGAAATTTCACCTGAAAGCCAAATATCCCTAACTTTTTATCAGTAGTGTACATTCACCTCCTGCAACTTGACATTCTTACTTTAAATTTAGGTTAAAAAAAAAAAGCACATAATTCAAAGTATATCACAAATTTGAGATAAAAAAACTCCAATAACCAACTTTTCTCTGGCCAGTAGAGCGATTTCCCCTACGCAGCTCAGATGGGCCTCCAGCGAGTCTGCTTGTAATGTAAAAGGCCTGTTAATTCAACTGCCCACCAGTTAGTCCCTCTCTCATAAGCGCAGGTCTAATGAATGTCTTTAATAGGCCTATTGCCGCTTACCACAGTCCCTTTCTCCACATTAAGACCTCACACAACACTGTGAGCACTGTGCAATCTCAGCGCTGGTCAAACGAGGGTGTTAACTACCAAACAGGGAGACATCAGTTTATATATTTACTTTAAATAACCCCCCTGGGTATGACCCCTGACCTCTATGATAATGTGGGCCAGCAGGAAGAGATTGCTTGTGTGAGATGGGCTCAGACTACTGGTCATTAACAGTGCACTTTATTGGCAAAAAGGAAACTGGCACTGGCAACACACGTACAGATATGTACACTGTTCAGCCTGATCATATTTAAACATTCACACTAGGGCTGCACAATATTGAAAAAACTGACATTGTGATTTTTTTTTTAACTCTGTGACATATATTAGGATATGAAAAAATGATCAGGAGGATATAATAGCTGTGTGGTGCTGACATAAATGGTCAAACAAATTAGCTGTGTTACCTCTTGTTGTGTCAACAGGTGCAAGTCACTGTCGACACAGAACATGTGTTTCAATGTCATCCTTTTTGGGGCGGCTGTGGCTCAGTTGGTAGAGCGGGTTGTCCAATGATCAAAAGGTCGGCGGTTCGAATCCCGGCTCCAACTGTCCATATGTCGAAGTGTCCTTGGGCAAGACAC
>JAPTGZ010000023.1:12047288-12062879 GCA_029814645.1 Fowleria isostigma | reverse complement strand
TTATTCACTGATGCACTTTTATGTCATTGATATCATGTGTTTTATAAGGTCTGTGCATAGGCATTTTGTTCCGCTGAACATATTTGATGTAAATTTGCGAAATGACAAATAAACTGTCTATCTATTCTATCTATCTTAAAATTGAGGATTATTATATCAAAAATAGAGGAAACTGAAGAAAAAGTGACTTTCAGCAAAATCTCTCATTAACTGAACATAAACCCAGGGTCTCCATCCACTGCCAATGATCCAACTCCATGGGTTTTACTGGTGAATCAATGTTGACTGTGTTTCCATGGTTACTACAAAGCCTCTGCATGTCCAAATGGGTCATATCTGATGACTATGAAAAGACGACAAACTGCATTTTACACTAATTATTTAGATGGATTAGTGGATTGACAGGGATTAAACAGTTTATATTACTACCTGACTTTAGTAGATGGTGGAGGTTTGGGGCTTTATGGGTTAAAAAGGTTAAATACAGAGAAAATCTTATTCGGGAACTGAGACAAAAGCAGTGCTGGGTGTTTATGGGTTAAGAAACAAAAATCTTACACATAAGTTGAAGTTGCTCTCAAAATCAATCTGTTGTTTGAGATGTTTCATGAATGGGACAGGGAAAAAAATGAGATACTACTCCCAAACAAGGTCAGAGCCAGCAGTAGTTTGGTAATTAACAGGTCAGTATAAGGCCTCCTCAACAGGACGGCCCTCCATGTGAGTATGACCAACAGAGAAGATGAGAGCAGGTGTCAGCTTGACGAACACATATCCCCTTCTCTGGAGACAGGGGAGAAGGGGAAGCAGAGATGGAGTAATGGGAGACCAGAGGGAGGATAGAGGGGGGTTGAAGGGGGGCCACTGGAGCAAATCCAGCAGGGAGAAGGTGAGCAGCCTGCCTGCCCGCCTACCCTCCCCCTGCAGATTGAAGTCTTGCGAAGAAAATAAAGTTTATTGCCTGGAAAGAGGGGGGAAAAAGCATGTAAAAAGCATTAAAGCGATGGAGGTGAACAATTAGACAGATGGCCAGGTTTTGGAAGGAGAAGAGGGAAAAAAGGGTAGAAAAAGAGAGGGAGAACGCACAGACGCAATCGTTCAGGGTTTTTATGAGGACCCTGACAACTCCTGGTCTCTTCAAGGGCGAAGGAAAAGTGAGAGGCATTGAAGCCTCTCTGGTTAACTCCAGAGTAATCGCTGAGTGTGCAACACCACAGAGCTCGGCTCAGGGTGACAGAGCTTACTGCCCCAAGCTACACACAACCTATCACTTCACCCAAATGCAAACGGCTAATTACAAAACTCTTAAATGCAGAAAAACATGTAAATAATATCATTGGCTTGAAAAGTAAACCCAATTGCAGCGCCTCCTTGGCTACAAGTTTGCAAACGAGTTGTGTGTTTGTGACAAGAAAGTAGCAAGGTCATAGTGTTGGGCATCGGATCACCTTCCAGCTCCGTCTCCAACCATCAACCCAAGAGAACAGCTGTCTTTAACATGATGACGACCTTTATGACTTTCACCAGGAGGAACTTTTTTTTTAAAAAAGAAAGGAGGGAACCTTCTGAGTGGAGTAAGTTGGCCTCTGCAGAGGTTCTCCTGGTGTGTTGGGGAATGACGCGTGGTCACCGCATGGGAGGAAGATGGAGATGGTGTGGGGGATGGACAGGGGAGAGCTCTAATACAATTATAACTGGGGCAATCCAATCCAATAAAATGAAGAGGTATTAGAGCAGGGGAGCCCCATCCTGTTCAATAAGACACTGGACCACTCTACTAACTCTTAAAACACACACACGTAGGCCTACTCACATGCACACACACAGGTACACACACTTCGCTGACCCCTTTAATAGCACAGCAGCCACCCCTAATGGACGCAAGCAAGTGGAACCGCCAAATAATACACTGTCTTAATGCACTAGGCTCAATCTCATCCACCTCTCCCCCTTATCCCTCTCAGCCTTCCCTCACACACTTTAACCTCTGTTTCCATCTTCCCTCACCCCGTACTGCCCCTTCACCACCTCAGCTCCCCTTATAGATCACCAGCACAGGGACAACACTTAAGAAATCAAAAGGACCCCCATTTATACAAAACACTTAGCCTGCAGACCCCAGTTAACATCTACGGCAAATGAGAAGGAAGAGACAGAAAAAAACAGAGAGAGACTCCGGTGAGGTGAAAGAAAACAGTTTGGACAGAGTATGTTAATGTTTCACTAACTCCATCTAAGTACTAGATACATGATATCTGTATAACAGCTGTATTTTTACCACCAGGTGCGGAGGTAAGGTGTTGTAATGGCGGTGAAAGTGAATGAGCAGCGAAGACACCATGTGAAAAGGGCACCTTATAAAAGCAATTAGAGAAATGACTTTGAGCCCCTCTTCTTGCTCTGTAGATTAGAACAGGCCTCGGAGGGAGGAACACAGAGGAACTCAGATCTCTATGACCTTGTCCGCAACACGCCACACTAAATTGGTCATCAGCTTTTAAGACTGTATTTTATCATAGATATATATTTTTAGCAAAAAGAAAAAGAGAAGAGGAAGGAGGGGGGACGGTGAAATGTGCAGGTCATATATCATCCTGTCACAATTATGACGTTTGTTCATAAATACCAACCAATCTCCTCTCCACCTGGCTAAGTCACATGCGCTTGTGCTTATGCACGCGCCACACACCAACAAAAGAAATATGGACACACACCACGTGCGATGAACGCACATGCACACCACAAATAAAGAAACAGACACATCTGGCTGAGTGCCCTACCACAGGTCTGAGAATTGACCTCCACACACAGACAAAGAGACAGAATACACACCTAGGCAGCATACATTCATGCAGCGAGCACACACACGACTGCACACACTCCGCACATTACAAACCCAAACACACACAAACAAACAAATGCACTCGCACATACACATCCACTTACTCACTGACATGCACACACATTGCAATTAATAGGGAGGCAGGTCTCTGGTGAGGAAGAGAAAGTGCCTGTTCAGCACATACAGGCAGAATATGCAATTTCCTCCAGTTAAGTCTGTATTAAATTGATTTCTTCTTTCTCTGACACGGACTGGGTTTTTCCCTCCTAATGAAAGCTGGATAATCTACAGGTTTTCCCTTTCCTGAAATCAAGTTACAAATCAAGCAATTGCAGGGGCAGATATGGGAAAGGTGAAGGAAGGACATGGGATGATTTTCCAGATGAGAAACATGGAGAATGAGGCACATACGTGCTGATACTCTTAACACGGACATCAGGGGCACCTCACACACGCCGCTCACACACACACTACGGGGGTAAAGGCCGTGCCTTGGTTAAGTACTTGCTGACATTTACATTTAGAGATGTACTAAGGTTACTACAGGGCCATGTCAGTAAACACGGCATTAATAACTGTAATTAATGAAACACATTAATTAGTATGAGCTTCAATCAGTTAATCACTCACTCAAAGCTGACAGGGGAAAGGCTGCAGTGAACACGCTGAGAAAAATATGAAAAGGGAAGAGAAAAAAAAAGGGCCACTTAAAGATAAGTACAGGTGGAAAAATTTATACTAAAAATAATTTTACAAAGATAGGAGAAGCAATATAATATAAACACTGACAAATGTAAAAACGGAAAAATGTAGTAAAGCAAAGATTAAAGTGTGCATTATACAGACAAGGTGGTAGTATTATTATGACATTATATTTTATACATTACTACAGGATTACTATTACTGATTAAGCAGATCTTTAAATGTTATAGCTGGCAAGGACAGGGCTAATTTAAAACATTTTATGTACTGTTGCATAATTTTATTTACTGTACAATGATGCTTTATATTTTACTTGGCTAGTTATTAAAACCTTAATGCCTTTAACTGTCACATAAATTTAGTAAAGCAAAAAACACACATTTTTTTCTACAGATTTTTCCATGCAAATGTGTGGGTATTAGCTCAGAGTGGAAATGAAAAAGTTTCAAGAAAAAAAGAAAATTTAAAACCAACCTTAAAATTAAATTTTTTCTCACATAAGGTAATCTAAAGAAATACTAAAACTGATTTAAAATATATTAAAAAATATATATTTTTTTAATGTAACTAAAACTTCTGGATCGTGTTATTTTTTTCCTATTTTGAGCAATACCGGGGTTGTCATAAATTTTAAGCGCAAGACACTTTAATGACAGATCATATTATATACACGTAACATGCAAAACTGTCAAAGACTTTAGCATCAGGTGTAACCACACTTATTACCATCTGAAGATCGAAATTGCCTTTACTTTCCAGAAGCGAGTCAGACGGGTCAGAGGAGAAGAAGAAAGATGGAGAGGAACAGACAGAGGCAGTGAGAGGGGAAGAGAGGGAGAGCGAGACAGAGATGGGAAATGAAAAGGACAGGGCGGTCATCATAATTGCAGAGTTTGCTTTTCGGATGCAGACAGACCAGGGCCATGGGGCCTGGGGCAGATATCAGATTCCACACAAACACACATACAAACTTACACATGCACCCATATATACCAACACACACACAATATTCCACAGCGAGCCCATGTAAGTGTTTTTTCATTAGGGTAAGGGACAGCAGGCATCATTTTGAAAGTGTTTTTGTGCATTTGTGTTCAATAAAGAATAAAGTGTGAAGTGAGACCGTAACATCAAGCTTTCAATCCTAACAATGTCAATTTTATATTATAAACCTTCCCCATGTCCCTCTGTCTGCCAGTGTGTATGTATATATATATATATATATGTGTGTGTGTGTGTGTGTGTGTGTGTGTGCGCGCATCTCCATCTCCATTTCTGCCTCTACTTCACTTCTCCCCTCCTCCGTCCAGCATAGAGCCTGATCAGATTTACATTAAAAAGTGATGGAGATTTAAATAATGTGTCTGTGTTCTCAGAAAGACATCAAGAGATTTTCATCTTACTCTCCTCTTCCTCTCTGTCTCTTCCTCTCCATTTCCTCACCCTCTCCTGCTCCTATCTCCCCCCTCATCTCACCCACTCCATCTCCGCCAGATTCGCAGACAGTGCACATTTTCCTGCATGTCTTCAGTGTAACCGATACCTCTAACAACCAGGATTTTAATGCGATCCATATTGCTCCCTAATATTTCAGATCTCAGAATAAGCACTGGCAATTACATATTTACACCCAGCTTATTTTGCAATTCTGCACAGGGACTTTCGTGTCTGGGTGAACGGCACACGCAGACTTAGATGCTGATTATGTTGTGGTTAGATAACAATAAAGTCAGAGAAAAACTCCTTGAGTCTGTTCACTTATACTGTATATACAACTTTCTATTTGTGGGCGTCAGCAATAAAGCTCAACTCTCTCAAGTACAAAATAATGTGTTCTTTTCAAGTGCGGCGGTAATGTGATTGCTTTATCTAAACCTGCTAGTTTTACACTGTTTAATTTCTCCTGAAACACTTGTGCCTTGTATCATCTTAGTATCCAGAGGGCTGGTAATGTACCAAATACAGTGGCAGAAAAATGCACGCATTTACACATATGTACACTGTTGTAGTGAACACACATCGCTGAGCAGAGATGATAAATTAAGCTCTTTGATTTGGATACCCAAGCCCTTTTTGTATCTGCTTTATAAAAACATAAGCATAACATAATTGAATAAGAAAAGAATTTGGCAATTAAGAAACATGGAGGCCTTTGATGTGAGTAAGTGTATAATGGGCCTTTTGATGAGGAAGTGTTTTACACTCCGCAGGGTCTGGTATGCACTTTGATTAAAACCTCTTTTGTTTGGCAATATTTCAAACTGCTTACCATTTTCCACTGTCACAATAGTTTAGCCCGGAAATAGACAAGATTGTGCCATTTTCCCAGTTTTCTCCCTCTGGTATCTTGTTTTCTCTGTTTGAAATCGACAGTAGTGATCCGGAGGTAACCGTTAAAAGAGGTAGACATGAAATAGAGTCAAAGAGGAAGATCTGACCAGGGACAAAGTATTTCAGGATGGACATGAAAGGATAATAACTACAATTATACAGGAAGTTGGTTTTATATTCATAAAAAACATACCATCTCAGGATCAGGATCAGGATAAACTTTATTGTCCCTAAAGGGAAATTTGTTTTGGACAACAGTGCTGCACTTTGCTGCATACACATTCAGAAAAATACAATCACAAACACAGTCAGTCACAACATGTTAAGGTCAGTATAATCACAATTGAGTATTGTACTTAATCTATGTATTGCATCTGAACAAAGGATCGCAAAAATATCAATATCGTGACAACAAGGTATGCAATATTTATATCGCAAAGATGTGCAATAATTTATTTTCTTCTTTTTTCATTAACTTTCTGTTTTACCCACCATGGGGCACCACAGCGGTTTTTTCTATCACTCTAACATGCTAGTTTCTCTGACAAAAAAATGAAGTAATGTTACTGCTGCTGGCTGAATGCAAGCTTACATGTTAGTATTATTATTATGTTATTAATGTTGAAAAGATGTGAATATTTTCAGAACACAACTTTGGGTAATGCTTGAACACTTATATTTTATATATTTTATTCTTATATGCAATATTTTACCAAACCAAGCAAGCGATGGAATATTGTTAGTTAAAGCTCTTCCATGGTGGTCCTCTGACACTTTAGTTATTATGAAATATATCCATGTCATTTACACATTGTTATATGTGTGTAAAATGACTGTGTGTCTGAAGGTCTATGGTAACAGCATCACCAGGTTCTACCACAGAATTGTGTCATTGATTGTAGTAGTACAGTATTTTGTCTTAAATTATAAATTATTGAGTCAACATACAAATAATTGGCTTGTTTTAACATTGTTAATCAATATTTTTCTTAGTAGATGCACTTGATATTTCTTCAGGTGAATGAGATACATCAGAATATTATCGATATTGCAATGCTGTACACCCATATTGCAAGTTTTGCCAATATCATGCAGCCCTAATCTGAACAGCTGAGAATGTTGAGGCACCATGATCTCCTCTATATATGGATACTGGAGTTGTGCATTATGCTATGCAGATTTAAATAATAGGATTCTCATCATGCATCTTTAGCCCCTTGTCGCTTGGATAATAGCCTGAAAGACTCTCGTTGAACAATGTAATAAATGCATCATGTGACCTCAGCAAAGGTCGGAGGTCAGTGACTCACAGATTGTCAACGGAGCGCTGGCATGACAGAGAATAAATGATGCCTTGTAAACAAATTGAGTTATTGGTTTAATTCATGCAGACTGATTTAATTTTCTGTGAGAAGAGTCCTTCACAAGGGAACTGAGGAAGCAGAGAATGACAGCAAAAAAGAAGGAAGAAAAGAAGAGGAAGAGGAGGACAGGCAGTGGAAAATTCACCATGGCACCGCGTATACTTCCTCCATCCCTCTATCCCTCCATGCCTTTGGCTCCACTGAAGAGAGGTAACTACATTAACAAGGCCGATCATCTCACAAGACTGAGTGTTGCTTTCTCTAGACAGTTAGTCATCTTTTTGTCTCTCATCTAAATGTAATAAAGTTGTGTTAAATTGAGTTGGGCCGGAGCACTAGTGTGACTCCCTGCCCCGACACGGACTGAGTGACAATTAGCAGGAGATAGACACTCAGGTTTAGAATTTTATAAACCCATCAGTTTGTCTGTTGCATAAACATCTCAAGAAGTTTAGATGCACATAAAAGTAAAAGCGAACTGAAGCCTATTAGATAGCAATTAAACAGTGAAGATGCTGAAGTCTGAAGAAAGTGTTTTAAAGTTAAAGTGAAGGGAAAATTGGCAGGCCTATCTCCTATGGCAGAACCCATGAACCTAAAACACCCTGATTGAAACATCAGTATTAAGTTTGGTCTTTCACCCAAAGCTGCATTAGGTCTCTCCTCAGTTTGCTCCTTAATTCCATCAGAGTAATCCCACATTATTGCCCTCTAACGGTACCCTAAACGGAGAATAAAAAGTTTGCTCCCCTCTAGCAGTGTATTACCAGGAAACAACAGGCCCTCTCCTCATTAAGTTATAGATATAAATGCTCCAAAGCATGAAATTACCCCCGAGCCTCCCTCTCCAAATAACCTGGTTTGCAAACAAATGATCCGAGCACAAGCAGTAAAAGGCAGATTATTAAAATAATAGGAGGGATTTAAATTTGCATCCACAGAACAATTCAGCAAAGGACTGTGCAATTACTCCTCCCCCTCCTCCTCCCCTGTTCATTCCACCTTTCTACTGGCAAGCAGAGTCCCTCACTCTTTACTATGTCCATCTGTTCTGTCTAAGAAACATATACTTAGATCGTCAGGTATCTCTTTGTTGTGTATGTGGTCACTCAGAAGACATGTAGTTGGTATTACTGTTATTTAATCACAACCACGGTCAGTTTACATGCTCAAAATTTCCTATTCTCTTCTGTCTCACACAATGATAAATATCTAACTTTATCCTGGGACAATAACAGTCCCTCCTCCTATGCTGGAGTAAATGGGGAGCGATGAGAGAGTGAGGTGAGCAGGAACGGATGAGGCAAAGGGTGCTCAGGTCCGCATTACCTCTGAGTTATGGCCTCCATTTGCATCTCAATCAGCCTCTTTGGAGAGCCCACCACCTTGGTAACACCCCCATCTCACTGCAGCCACCCCAGGTAATCAGGGAGATTTAGTGGGACTGGCAGCCTACCGTGGGCACCCCCTGGCCGGGGCTCGCAGCTCATTCCCAGCCCCTGGTCTCGCTAAGGGCCCTCTGGGCCACATCCAAACACAGGAGAATGGCCGCACTTAACAAGACTGCAGCGGACCAAAATAGACGAGCAGCAGGAACAAGCCATAAAACAGAGGGAAAACAAAGCACCTGAGTGATTGTAATAGATGCTCAAGCATAGATGTCTGCATAGTGTTCTGTATTGCTGGCTCATTATAGCAAGAGAAAAAAGAAAACAAACTTAAACTTGTGACCTTAGGTGAGAACATTTTATCTCAGGGTTGATGATGGCACTGACACCATCTCACTGCTCCCTTGTAGCCAAAACAGACACTCTAACATGTAATGGGAATACGAGCACCCACAAATACACACAGATACACACGTGCACACACAGATACATGGTGTGATTTGCAGATAGTGAATGCTCCACTTGAGAGTTGCCTCTCTAGTTAGCGCTGTCTCATGGCTGAACCCTGCTAAGGTATTATTACCTACACTCAGCCCTATTGATATTGTGACTCCAGCATGTGTTCACCTCCTTGTTACTGCATGGACCTCAACACAGTGTCGTATCTGACTGTGTGCATGGCAGGAGTGTGTTTGTGCTTGTTTGTGTGCGTGTGCATGTATGTGCATCCCAGACCTCTGGGGTAGAGAGGAGTCACTGTGCACAGTAGAAGACAAGAGGCTGAGGAGGCTAATAGACAAACACTCGACACACCAGGGGCCTAATCAACTGCAAAGGACACATACCCATAGCTCCTAACCTCTCTCTAACACAAACACACTCTGGCCTGTCTTCCTCCCTCTAATCTCAGTGATACTCTAAACTCCACACTGCCTGCACTCGTGCCTCATCGCACAAAGCCTTTGTAAGCAAACCTTGTAGCAAACAAAACTTTACCTGTAAACAAGAACAGCTCAGGTGAGCAGTGAAAAGAACTAAACAAAAGGGAGACAGGAAAAGAGTGAGAACTAAAGATGGAGAGACTTAAAATGAGGAGCTGAGTTTCAGTTATCAGAATCAAATATTAGTGGGGAAAAAAACTGGGGAGTGGGCAACATTAATCAAAGTGTTCACCTAGTGGGCAGCCATATGGCAGATCAGCACGCCAACGGTGCAAACTTGCTGATCTTCAGTAACGGGGTGCAATTAATTCCACTGGCTGCATTCATCTCTCCCTCACACATTGAAGGAAAGGAGGTAGAAAAGAGGGGAAAAGAACAGAGGAGGGTTTGTTATGACTCTTCTTCCTCAACTCTTTCTTTTTCTCTCGAAGCAGAGGAATCAAACCCAGGTGATGAATGAGGTGGACACAAGGGCCTCAGGTAGCTCCTGTGGCGATGGTGGGGGGGATGATGGGGAGTGGGACAAGAAAAAGAGGAGAAATTAGGAAGCTGAGAGAGGAGGACACAGCAGTGGGCAAGGGATTTGTTTACTCTATGATTTGGCCGAGGCATTTGATAAAAGACCCTCAAATCTCTTATTTAAATGAGCGTGTTTACTTCCACCACTAAGCTTTATATAAACGCTGTACACAAATTAGTTAAATATCAAATCCTTGTCTATATCTTAATTGAGGTTAACACTCAGAATGTTTTTTACTCAGATACTGGGGCTTGCAACTGTTACATTTTAATGGAACAAGGACTACCAGCAACATTGCTAAAATGACGAAGTCAAGCTGCCAAGCTATTTACAAATCACCATAATGAATGGAAAGCCCAAAAATAAAGCCTTGTGAATCTATGTAAATCCCATTATCTGGTCCACAAAATGGCTATTTTTATAAATAACACTGTGCAAATAAAAGATTGTTTCCATTAACACTGCCAAAAAGGACTACTGCAGTGCCCAAAATGTCCTTTGAAAGGTGGCAAATAAATACTTTGTTCAACCATCTGTGATTTATATTATTACATTTTGCTCTCTCTCTCTAACTATTAGCAATTCAGGCGCAGGAATGTGCAAACTGGCCTTAAAACACATCCTCATTGAATCTGTACTGAAGCTTCTCTGTGCAAAATCAAACCAAATACACCGGTACTTTATCAGATATCAGTTCATTAAAATGTAAATTAAAAAAGCAAAATGATAATGTTAAGTGACGTCATCCCTAAAAATCTATTAGATTGTTGCATAGAGAACATTTTTATGAGGAAGGATGGTCAGTATTTGATTATTTACTTATTAAATCAACAGAGCACAGTGCAGTGAGCGCAAACAGGCCACACACCCCCCGTAATGGCTCTCAGACCTCTTTTGGTTTTATGTAAAATTAGCGTCTCCCCTGGCTCTTAACGCAAGCTCATCTCCATTAGCCGCAACCTACTAAAACTGAATCTTGCAAATGAGTTGTGGACATGCATTCCCCCAGCCCTCTCCCATCCATACAAATACTCTGCATCTGCTATCTCATGTCCATATCTACTTAAGCCAGCTCATCCCATAGGCCTAGTCACCATACCACCCATACCAATATCATAAATGACTGTGGGGGAAACCTTCATTAGGGCAGCAATACCCCCTCCCTAATCAGGGCATTTTCCTTGTGCGCATTGGGATGGTGCTTTATGGCCCAGATGGGGTTCTGTTAATGAGGAAGTATACATGTCTCCATTTCCTGTCTAGCCAGGTCTGCAGTTCCTGTATTTGGCCCTATTATAATCATGAGGCTTTTTAATGAACTATATTCATCTTGGTCATACATCAAACACCACAGACATATAATAACAGAATAGATACAAAGATACAAAGAATTAATCACATAAGATGGATATTGTTATATGAGTACCCAGTTTATTAGCATCTAGGGGTGGGGATCACAGTAACTTTGAAAATATATTGCACATAATAGCAGTGATGTCACGATAACGATACTCGAAATACTGCAAAAAATCATCTATAATACACTGTGATGTCTGTGCAACTAAGCGGAACAACTAAAAAGGCATTACACAGGAATATATTCTGATGAATGCCATGCCATTAGGCTTTTAAATGCAAGTTATAGTGCACAGTGTAACACTGTTCATTTACATGTGCTTTTTAGGTTTTTAAATTATTTTATTTTATTTATCGCTACTGTTGCACTTGTCACTACTGCACTTTATGGCTGGACCCTCAGCTGTCCTGTTCACTGACAGAGAGATATGTGTGTATTGTTGTATGTGTCTAATGTTCCGTCCTTTGCTGCAACCCATGTCTGTAAACTGAATTGCCCCTTGGAGATAAATAAAGTGATCTGAACTGAACTGAACTGAACTGAACTGAACTGAACTGAACTGAAACCGAAAGTTCTGGGTTTTGGTTGTGATTGGCTGTAATTCAATACTCATAAACAAACCTGTTACTGTATTTTAACAGTAGTATTGTGCCAAGCTCATTATCCTTATTACATCCTGGTTGGTCTGAACTTTGATTTACTGAATCAGCATAGCCCCGATGAGAGGAGGAAAGAGATGGATGGGATAGATGAAGAGGAGATACAAAAAAGCAGCGAGAATTCATGTGTGGAAATTCTTGCAAAAAAATGTAAAGAGGTGGAAAGGTAAAGACAAAACAGAGACAATTAAAAAAGTCTGTGCACTGAAGGCTTTGGTGTGAGTGGGCAAAGACCCCTCATTTCACTTTGAGTATATTAAAATTCTAGCAGTTTGAGCAAAAGCTAAAATCATGCACCACTTCTAGTTTTCGACCTGTAGAAAGTCTACCCTGTGGTGCAAGATTTTGGTCAATTACAGGTGGTTTTACATAGACAGAGGGATAAATTATGTACTTGATGATTTTAATTACAATCGGTGTTAAGGTTCCATCAGACACGACTCTATTACCTGGTTCATCACCGAAGCAACATGGCAGCTCCCATTGGCTTCACTTTTCCACAGCGGCATGTAACAGCATCATCATCATATTTTACAGTCAGGGGAGAGCTGCAGAAGTAGGGTGTGTATTTTCAAATTCTGGCAATTTTTCCATAATTTCTGGCTTCTGCAGCTCCAACATAACAAACGCTACTGGAACAATTGCACAGTTTTTGTCAATTTTTGGATAAACGTGGATAAATCATCCCCATCTTTAAAAATGGTTTGTACTGCATCTGTCTGTTGCTTGGCAGAAGTAAGATTATATGTTATCAATTCAATTTTTGTTTCTGTGTTTCTCTTACATAAGCTCCAGTCAGGTGTACAGAGTAAAAGGTTAGTGAGTGTATATATGTGCAGTGCTCAGCCTAAATGAGTATATCCCCTTTAAAAAGTAAGATTTTAATCTATATCTCAATGAACATAAGCACAGTTTCAAAACATTTGGACAAAACTGAGTTTATAGAACATTTCCTTAACTGAGAACATATGTCGTATAGTGTCCTATAGAAAATGTTTGTCAACTTAGTTCAGGGGGCATATGGCCCAAGTTGATCTCAGGTGGATTGTATCAATTAAATAATATCAGCAAAAAAGTAAAATTACATGATGAAAATGTTTATATCTTATAAGATGAACAGATGTACCTCAAAAAAATGCAATTTCAACAATATTATGTCGCAGTTCATTATTTATACATGTGCTTTACAACTTACAGATAACAGTGGATCTACAAAAACACAAAACATTTGGTCATAATATTGTGTCATTTCAACATTAAATCATAATACTACACATTTAGGCATAATATTGATAAAACTGTACTTACATCTCTAAAGAAATTTCATGTTCATATTTGTTCAGGTTATTTACATTTTTTGTAAAAAGATAGTTTTTAATTCTACAATTAAAACTACAATTAGTTTTTAGTTCATGTAATTTTACTTTTTTACACTAAATCAAAGATAAAAATCTGGAGCTGTCATTATTTATGGGCTAGTATGACAGTATTTTACTGGTTCGGCCCACTTGAGATCAAATTGGGCTGATTTTTTCACCCTTCATTGTTAATATCTTCAGTGTAATTTTTGTATTTCACAAATTCATCCTGTTAGACCCTTTGATGGGCCGGTTTTTGCCCACAGGCCATACGTTTGACACTCCTACCTTACAGTGAATGAGGTGTGTTGAGTCACTACAGCCAATGTGGGTTTAAACCTGCATGATGACACATGAATCACTGCAATGTCACAGCAAATTTGGTTAAAATGTTCCCATAAACTCAGTGCTTCCTCCCGTTCCGCTCTCAGCTGCTCGTTCTTCTCGATGCCCCCTCTACACCCTGATCTCTCACTGTCCCCGTCTTTCCTGCTCTCTTCGCTCCCGGGCCTCGTTGACATTAACCTGGAGCACTCACATTTTCCAGCAGTTCTCCGTGTTGCTCTCCACATGTCAGAGCGGGAAGCTCTATGGCCCACATCCATCAGCGTCTCATGCCAGGATTTATGGGTGATGGAGTCCAAACCTGATCGCTCTAAATCACTCTTGCTGAAGCCGACCCCTGGGCCGCGGTGGGATGTAATGGATGAGCAGCAATGCACACCTCCCCCACCCACGCTCCCACCCCACTTCACCTCACTCTTTTCACCTCTCTCCTCACCCGTACTCTGCTCTCTTCCTTCATCTCTCATGGTTATTTCCCTCCTTCTGCCCATCATCAAGTCCTTTTCCTTTCCCTGGCTGGCTTGTCTGGGTCATTCATTCTAACTTAATGGAGATTTGGTTACCAAAAATTGATGAGGCAGACTCACTCAAGGAAATATCCAAGAGCACATGTACTCACATACACACACACAGACATGAGCTCATCATTCATTACTGTGTGTAGGGTTTTATTTGGGCTAATTTATCATGACACGTATTGTATTAATAGGCAGCAGTTCCCTTCAGAGGAGAGATGAGAGGCGCCAATTAACTCTGGTCACCCATCAGTGCCACAGACAAACCTGTAGGAATGACAAAGGTTTGTCAAATTACTCCTGTAGCCTCTGTACCCTTGTGTCTTGTAGCACCATTGTGTATTACAGAATACTGACGTGGAAAGAGAATCAAATACAGTTTTTGTTCTTTTCCATCTGCTCTTTTAAATGAAGAGTCAAAACATCATTTCTACTGCCAGAGGGCCTTTAAACAAAATAATAAAAAATAAATAAATTAATAATGTTGTCAAATAGTATGGGACACATTGCACATAAAAATCTATCTGATGACAAAAGCCATGTTTGCAAACAATATAATGTAATTTAGAATTTATTGCTGATTCACATTATATTATATTATTTTAATTAACTGTCAGTGAATAATGTTAACTACAGTTATGTTAAATGCTTACTCATTAACCCATAAAGACCCAGTGCTACATTAGTGGCACTTCCAAAATTGTTTTTTCTCTATTTGACTTTTCTTAAGTGATTTATTGCTATTTATTATAATATTATCCTCTGTATTTTGCATTTTGACAGTGTAAATCATGTATTTTCCAATATTTAATTCAATGATAATGTAGATATTCATAAAAGCTCAAAGTAAAGTTGAGGGTTATCATATCAAAAACAGAGAAAATTGAAAAGAAAAGTGACTTTTTCAGAAAATCTATCATTAACTGAGCATAAACCAAGTGTGTCCATCCACTGTCATTGATCTAACTCCATGGGTTTTACTAGTGAATAAGTGTTATAGAAGATGACGATGTTTCCACTGTAACTATGGGGCCTCTGAACATCCAAATGGGTCATATCTGATGACCCTGAAAATATGACAAACTGCATTTTACACCAATTATTTACATGTATTGATAGGATTACTGGATCAGCAGGTATTAAACAGTTTATATCAGTAGATTATTTTGGTCACTGATGGATGTTTAAGTCTTTAGAAGAATAGAATAGAATAGAATAGAATAGAATAGAATAGAATAGAATAGAATAGAATAGAATAGAATAGAATAG
>JAPTGZ010000023.1:12036945-12047188 GCA_029814645.1 Fowleria isostigma | reverse complement strand
ATAGAATAGAATAGAATAGAATAGAATAGAATAGAATAGAAGTACTTTATTAATCCCAAACTGGGAAATTGGGTATTTATGGGTTTATGTTAACATTATGAGTCAACTTTATTATTGGTAAGTTTGCTATAAACATCGTGTTATTGCAAACATTAGTTTGGTGTGTTGCACATTGTAGTAAATAAGCAAGACTGATGTTGAAATATATCAATTATTTAGCTCTCAGTATACTGCTCTATTATGTAGTGTAAAGGCATTGTGTCTTTCTCATTATGCACTTGATATAATACAACCACACAAGTCAACAAAATATATAACTACTTATTATTTCTACTAATATTTTATTTTTGTATTTCATACAATATTAAGCATTTAAACTGAAAAGCTCATAAACATCTCCACTCATGGAAAAAATCCAATGCTTGATGAACCTGACACAAAAAATTCAATCAAAGTCTTACTTTCTCCTCATGGCATCCAGCCCTCAGCCAAATTAATGAGCCGGACCCCTGTGGTCTACATACAGTATAGTACTGTGACTGAGGGAGTTAGAGGTGAAAGGTCAAACTGTGTTCACTGGTTTACAGCAGGTTTTATTACAGAGTTATTTGATATATTTACCTGACCTGTTCACCTCCCAACCTGCCTCTATATAGAGCTGGTTATCTAAAAGTTGTACAGTAACCACACACGCATACACACACGTTCATTTCTCAACTGGAACGTGTGAAATAATATTGCCCTGCGGCCCACCAAACAGGTCCAGACCCTAATAAAGGCTTTACACTATGAAAGAAACACAAGGAGGCAGCTTCGACACCTCAGAGCCTCCCTCTACACACCCATAAACACACACATATAGACACAGACACACACATGCAGGACTGAGCCCGGTCACAGGTCAGGAAAGCCTGTAGCTCTCAGTGGTCCAGGGGAGCAGAGCCGCTTGAACCTGTAATATGCTCTTCTCTCCCATGGTGCCACTTGTTGGGGTTTTAGTGCAGGGGAAATTACACCTGCTCTCTAGCCTGAGACCGGCAATGACACACGGCGATGGCTGTAACTGGGGATTACACACCCACAGACAGACGCACGAACACACCATTACAGGTAAACCTTTGAAGAACTCTAAAAGTGGTGCAAACAGCTGTATTACACAGGAAGAGGTGTGTGGGGGGGCATGTGTGGGCGTGCATGTGTTATGTTGCGTTAACTCCACAACATCACTGATCAACAGAACATTTTATAGGAGTGCATCACACACCATTAATATACTGGTACTGTTATGAAAGTATGAGCAGCCCAAATGGCAATAACAGGTTAACAGCCCTGCTCTCCATCCACATTCACTGCAAGCCGGATCAGCGGATGAAAAGACTGAGGAATACGACCCTGCTTTAACACCAAACACAATATGCATGGCAAGTGAAGTAACACAGTGATTCATTCACATTGTAGACATAAGATCAATGTTGTGTAGCCCAGCTGTGTGAGAAACATTATGGATACATTATGCTTCTATTACTGTTGTGTAGGCCTGTGCTGTAGGCCTAAACGCTTGTTACCGGACAGGACCTTTTCATCATCGAGACCTTTTACCAAAATGAACACATTTAGCCTACTCTGCAAGTCAAATGTGAGCTGAGATATAACCCTTGATATGGTGTAGGAGAGAATGAAACTAATAAAAAGGCAATGTATCAAAGTATCGCAGTTAAGCATTAGTCACGTGAGGGCAACTACGCCACAACTCTGCTGTTCTCTAAATGAATCCCCCTCGTCCCATGCTTGATTTATGGACCTGTAAAAACACACGTTGTTTTTAATCTACTGCTGCCTGAATCTGCCTCTCTAATGAAATGTGGATGCTTGTGTGTCTGTGAGTGTGTGTGTGCGTTGTGTTTTGATAATGATGTATGGGCTGAGGTCTGATTCTTTGAGCATGAATTTTCTCTCTGATAAATATGCATTCAGTTACACAGACTGATTAAGCTGTAAACCAGTGTTAACTCTATGTCAAAGCACATTCAAACACATACATATACATAGTAACATGCACACACACGCTCGCACACATGCACACATACATGCACAGAACTTCCTAGAAAATAATGATAGCCTTGCCCGGGGCAGGACTGTTTGGATGCCTGGAGCAGTTCACTGATATCAATTCCATGAGACCTGACTATGGAGGATATCCTATAAACACAACACAAGACTCCGAGACAAAGCCGTATCAGCAAAGGCCATTTACACGGCAAAGAAAGATGATTTAGGATATTGTAATATAATAATACTACATATTTATCAGTGAATTATTTATTGCTTTATTGCCCTTATTTCAAACGGGCATTTCTCATATGCCACTACAGGTTTCTCAAGCAAACCAACGATGAAAGATGTAGTAGCAGATGATGATGGTATCATGTTCTCTCACCATTAATGTCAATAAAAATCTTTCCAATGTGACTCAAAAATAAAAATGATTTAATGTATCAAAATTTTATGCAAATCACTCAAGTTAAAGCTGCATGGCTTAATAGTTTATTAATGTCACTGGTCAAACATTTCAGAGCTACTACTACAGTATATTATAACTCAAGTGGTCCAATAGGACATGAGACCTCTGCTTCTACTCCTTGTCTGTATTTCATTAAACAAATTCCGTTTGATTCAACCTGGACGTGACTCCGTATCTCACCACCGAAGCTTGTAAAAGTGGCTTCACATTTTCAACAGCATGAAATGGCATCAGATCATCTATCCTTACATTTAGTCTTTTGATTTGGTCCAAGAGGAGACAGCTAAAGAAATTATGAGTGTATTTTTTAATTCTGGCAATCATTTCCTCAGTGTCAGCTTTTGCAATTTTACCATTGAGTTTGTAAAAAATGCAAATATTAGTAAAGACAACATGATGCCACTGACAAATGAAAGAAAATGACAGGTTTCCTCTTAATTTGAACGTTGTTAAATCATTTGGTGTAATGTAATGTAATGCATGTATTTTTTTAAAGATATTTTTATGAAGAAATATTATTTGAGCTTTAAATAAAGACTAAAACAGTGCATTCTCATCACATTTAAAGTAGCATCATCAACCAACACATTGCTTTCAAAGAAAGCATGCGTTCACAAAAAGCTTTGACTGGCTGTCATTGAAATTTGAGACTTTCGGTGGCGTGGAGGACGGACATGGCAGTTGCTGCCTTGACGTGACACACTTGTTTGTTCATTCCTGGACAATCCCTCTGTCCTTCAAAGGAAATATAAACTGACAATGGGTAACGCACAAACACACTCCTCCTCTCATACTAAATTTTGTCCTTGCTCACATGACATGCAGGACACTATAGCCACCATCTCATGTCTGAATGTACTCCTGAGTGAGTTCAGAAACATTATGAGGCAGCATCAGACAATCCAAATCAGACATCTAACACAGAATTACATCAAATTAACCTGCCGTGTCTCTTGTTCTCAAGAGATCTGAGAGACTGCGCTCATTTCAAACTATGCATAAGACAGTAGACATGCGTGGGATAATAGTGGATAAATGTTATAGCCAGTTGCCAGATGGTTGCCGCATTCAACATTTACTTGTTTGGCACACTTCAACAAAGCCTGAGTTTATTTGGCTGGAGCTTATTACAACTGGCCAATCTCCTGATTTAAAACATTACAGTGCACGCTGGACTTGTCTCTCTGTGGTCAGCACTTCTTAGACTTCAATAAAAACATTCTCTGCTGGCAGAAAGAGAAAGACAGGGAAAAAGGAGGAGAGTGAAAAGAGATCCAAGCAACCTCTCACCTCTCTCATCATAAGAAGCCCTCATCCCAGGGCTATGGGCCCTCCTTCATAGGGGAGAGTGAAGGATGAGAATCTGTCAGGTTCAAACAACAAAGAGGTGCTGCCTTACACATCCTTCCTCAACCTGTCCCCTTCAGTGGCAGTGACATCATTTAAATCATTTAAATCCTCCCCAACATGACCTATGGCAAGTGACCCGTCATTCTAACGCTCACACCTCCATGTGAGACGGCTGCTGAACTGCTTATTTAGCAGAAAATACCACCCGGCTAACTATGTGATTTATTCAAAATTATTCCTCCACGGTGCTCCTTCACACAGAGCATTTGCCCATAGTTCACTGTGGTCCAGGCAATTAGGAGCAGGCCACACCTCTTCAGAAGACAGAGCACCTGGCTATAGCAGACAGACATAAGGAGGAGGAGAGCTGAGCGGCACACAGCTTTTCACGACGGGCTGGAATAACTAAGCAGAGCGGTGAGGGAGAGTGAGGGAGTGAGGAATGCAAGCCAGGCACTTTAGGATTCATTTAGGTTCCCCATCTCCCTGGTCACTTTATTAGCAGTCTGGGAAGAGTGATGCATGTCCCAAAGCTATGCAAAATGCATAATCAAGCATTTAAATACACACCATGTGGATGGGTGTGTGCAGCGTGCATTCATGTGCACATACATGGGTATGCGTGCAGTACCGGACTTCTGGAGTGTATCACATAGATGCACAATCATACATACACATACACATAAAATGCTTACTGCTGTAAAACCTCAAGGTATTCAACTCTTACACTTTTACACTAACAGTCTATACTACCGAAAGCCTCTTATAGTATTCCCACAAGCCGCCTTGCAACCGTCACCAGTGTAATGTATAGAAAGTCTCAAAGGTATATTACATAAAATCCTATTGTAGTTCTCACGCGTTGTGTGGTTGCTTGTTGGAGGAATCAAAGTGGGATAAATTTGAGGGAAAGGGGGTTTCCTCATCAAATTTACATATCCCAATTCCACCTTCATTTCATCAATCCTTTCTACACCATTCGACGCAAATCCCTTGTAAATCGTAGTGGAGGACGTGGGACATTTTTATTCCCAGTTTACAGAGAGAAAGCAGGCAGAAAACAAAGAAATAAGTTAATGAGTAAAACATAAGAGAACATCTCCCTGGTGAGAAGGATAGGGTGTATATAAAGATTTGCACAATGCCTCATCCTGGAAACAATTGGGAAAGCCACCGTCCCCTCAATGATTCAGTGGATGCACCTGAGATTGTTAGAGAGGATTTAGAGACAAGGGAGAGTTGGAGGTGTAGGTATAATGTTGGTGTAGTCAAGGGACAATGTGAAAAAAAGAGCTGCAGGACTGCTTATATAAATTCTTCAACTTCTCTAACAACAATCTCCAACTGGTTTATCTGCGATTTAACAGTGGTGTATACACTGCAGAAAATTACATTAACTTACTAATTTTACTGAAGAGAAATGCATGATCTGAGTATTTTTTCAAATTGGAACAAAACAGGTTTTCTACTCCTATTATATTGCATTTACTACAGTTTAAAAATAACAACAAGATATAAATGACATAGAAAAAAGTTGTAAATCTTGCAAGAAATGGGATCTAGAAATGATGAACTATGATCTAGTGGGCTGTCTGGCAGCAGAGACAAGTGTTTCAGACCTGCGCAGTGACCTGGGAAATGGGCTGAGATTTCCTTAATCATTTTGGGGGAGGGAAAAAGAAGAGCAAAAAAGTATAGTACGGAATCGAAGTGGAAGGAAGAGGACACATCTTTCGAGGCCCGTCTGATAACTGGGAAAAAAAAAAAGAAAAGCACTGGGTAGTGAGGGAAGAGAGAGGAAGAGTGACTAAAAGAGCAGCATCCTGAGGCCCTGGAGGAGCTACAACCAACCAAGTCAGCATTTCACATGTGTCACTTCCTGTTGTCTTCAGCGGGAGGAGCGAGGGATGGCATTGTGGCCAGCGGGGCACGGGGTCTGTCAGTCTGACGCATGAGGTTATACACAGGGCAAACGGACAATCGACATGTACACCTTCGCAACCAACTGTAATTCAGGTTAAAGATAGTGTGAGAGTGGTATAAAAACATGGTTTAATACATGCAAGGATGGAGTTTTTGGGCCTTGCCACCTCATACTGCTGTATGTAGGCCATAAGCTATAAACATTCATATTATAAATCATATGAGCAGGGAAAAGCCGGAGTAAAAACGTGGGATTGTATATCAGGAAGGTATGGGAAGACAAGTTCACATACTAACATCCATAATATGTCCCAGGAGCATACTTCCAGGTGAGACAACCTTCCTTCTGTCTGTCGTTCAAGACCTCTTTCACCTCTGCTTAGTAAAAATCCAGAAACTCCACCTGAAATAGCAGACACTGGGAGAGAAAGATTGTTTCGCATTGATTCTAATGTTACATTATCCCACAGCATGAGATGCAGCACAAGAGGATCTACATACAGTCCATGCACATACATAGGGGTCTGAGTGTCCTCTTGTCTGATTCTGTCTTTAGCAGAGGATCCGTCTTTCTAACAGGCCGACTGTCTGCTTGTATAAGTGACCGCTGCTTATCGGTTCGCAGTCTGCCTGTCTTGCTCTGCCTTTCTGGTCCGCGTTAATGTTGCTGTTTGACATTGCAAGCAGCAGGCTTGTTCTCCCAGCAGCCTCAGTGGACACTGAGCTTTAGCCTAATTGGTTCCAGAGCAGACCCTGACAGAATTCTCCTCAGCGGCACATAGCCATATTAATACCCCCCCGCCGCACACACACATAACAAAAACAAGCACAGCAATCAGTGACTAGCCCACTAATTAACGCCCTTACAAAGCATCTCATTAGCATGTGTAGTACAAAGGGGCGGTGGGTGAAATAAGCATTTTGGATAAAAAGAAAGAAATTACAAAATAAGACCATGGCACACGTGTGTGAGTGTTGTATTCTAGTCAAGGGCCAAGGGCCTTGGTTGGCCCACTAAACAGTGGGTTGGACCTCAGGGGAGTCCATTACAGCTCTCTGAGGGAGACATTGGAGTCAAAGATAAGCAGAATTTTAAAGGCAATCAGGAAAAATAAATCTCCGGCACGCAGGCAACACTTTGGTTGTTAACCAGCAACTTAACCTGCCTGTACTGTGAGTGGAATAGGAGATGGATATGCAAGGGGTTGTGGGAAAAAGCAAGTAGAGGAAGGGAAAAGCACTATAGAGTTAGGATATCCCTACAGAAGATCTATAAAAAAAATCAATTTGTGGTAACAACATTTAAAATTTATTATAATCCACAAATGTAATTTTTGGGACGCTCAAAATCTATACTAAAGCGTTTCTTTTCTGGTGTATATGCCCGATTTATTTTTTTATTTTCAATATTTCATACTCAGCTGAATAATTAAACAAATCATCAAAATAACAATGTTGGCAAGTGTAATACACATCACAGGAGCAGAGTTCTTGAATGAGAAAAACATTTAATTGTAATTTTTATTTTTTTTCAATGACAATGAAAATAGCGACTCATTGTGAATCATCATCACATCTGTCACTTTTCAATATTTTCCTTGCATATTAGACCTGCTTATATACTTTGTCTATCCCATCTCTTTTTGTCCTCCCTCCATCTTTCGCAGAACCCATCTGCTGCCTAAATCCGCTCCTGTTTTTTACTGTGGTTTCATCACAGCCTGTAAAAACAGACTCCTTTGAACCCCATAAAGCCAACCAGCATCAGGCTTATTGTAAAACACAATCATAAGGTAAATGTTTATCCCCTCTCCCCACTCTAAACTCCCCTAATGAGCCTGCTGGAGGGGTTTCACCTCACAGCTCAAATAGAGGCTGAGAAAACAACCCATTCTGTTCAGACGAGGCCTGCAGCTCAAGTCCCATCATGAACACAGGATGTGGTATGAACACAGCAAGACACTAATTATTAGTTTGCTGCTGAATTTATGTATTAATACATGATAAATACATGATAAAATTAAAAAAAAAAAAAAAAAAAAAGTCAGCAAAACACAGGTCTAAATAAACTGAAGAAAAAAACTTTTATATTAGTTAAAAATAAGGTTACATTTTATTTGTATGCTCCATCTAATGAGAGGTTACTGAGTTCTGCAACAGTTCAACAGCTAGTGTTTAACATTTATTATGTAACTTGAAAAAAAAATTGTAAACTTCAGCACTATCTTGAATAATAATAAAACATTCTTATAAAAATATGTATATGTTTTGGTCATAATACATGCGTGACAAAATAAAAATTGAGGAAAAAATTTGAAAGTTCATGTAAAGACAAAGAAAACAGCTCCATTGTTGTACAGTTGTGGAAAAAATTATTAGACCATCAAAAATCATCGAAAACAATGGTTATGCAATCAAGTACTAACTCCTGTGTGTATCATATGACTAAAACAGATAGAATAGAAAACATGGAATGTCTAAAAGCACTGTTTTTGTCAGTACAATGCCATAGATATCGATGTAAGAACTTGTGTAATTTTGGTTATTATCAAGAAAACCATGGAAAATGGATAGATTTCAGCTCTTGAATTAAACTCTCAACAGTTTGGGTTTTTTTTATTTATTTTTTTAGATTTATTGCATATTCTGATGTTTCGTTATGTAATGTGGCTGTTTAATTCTATATTTCTCTTTTTATGCAATCAGTTTCACAGAATGGCACAAAATCCTTAGGCCTTTAAGTAGACAAAACTATAATTAATTTGCATATTTCTAAGGTTGACACCAATCAGTAGAAAGCTATGGGTTGTGTTCATAGTTCCTCCTGTTTCTGAAATCCCTTTCTTTTTATTATAATGTTTACTCTACACAAACTGTATGGAACATACCCTCAGATGGTCCCCCCTCTGCATAAAAAATGTGCAAATATTAGTGTGAAGATTCTCAAAACTCTGTGCTAATGATGTAAATTGATTGACTAATTGTTCATATACAGTTGTGGAAAAAATTATTAGACCATCAAAAGTCATCAAAAACAATTGTTATGCAATCAAATACTAACTCCTGTGTGTATCATGTGACTAAAATGTGGATGGATAGATAGCAGCTCTTAAATTAAACTCTTATGAGCAATTTTTGTTGTTACCATTACATTTGTCCAAACAAGTGTACCTTTAGTTGTACCAGGCATTAAAATGAACAAGAAACTGAAAAAACATACTTTTTTATGTGACTGTATATAAGCTGACAAGATGAAACACATACGCTGTAAACTCTCTACAGACAAATTATCCAAATAAGTTGTTATTAGAGATCATTTAAAAGTCCAGGTCGAGTAAAGAGTATTGTTCTGTTTATACTGTATCTGTTCCTGGCAGAGCAGAGTATGATTGGCTGGGAAGGATAAGCCCTCTGACCCTGCTCTTCCTAACAGCCAGTAGCTGTTCTGACCTCCCCATTATCCATCTGTGACCCCCCTATTATACCCACTGTCAGTACACGACGCTACGCTGAACCGCAGTGCCCCGCTCTGCAGATGAGCCATCACTCTCACCTCTGCTCTGAACACCAACACTTGCCCACACAGTCACAGACAGACAGAGAGAGAGAAAGAGAGAGAGAGAGAGAGGGAAAGAGTTGGGGAAAGAGCGAGTTCAGAGTAATAGTAAGCAGGTAGTTAGAGGTCAGAGGTCCTGTGCAATCGGGACAGCAGTTCCAGTCCTGGCAGCCAGAGCGGAACTCTGAGAGAGACCTGGAAGTAGATATGATGACCCTTTGTACAGAAGACCCCAAAATATACCCTCTTATCAAAATGACCTTAACGTAGGAGCATGGGAAGGCAAGCAGAGTTCATCCATCATCTTAGAGATTAATCCTCCTCTCTATTCTTCTCCTGAATCTATTAATAATGTCGCCAGAGGGGAGAATTTGCAGCAAAGATTTATTCTGATATTGTGACTTTTATTCATTAGCCTATAACACGGGGATTCCTTCAGAAGGAAATATGGAGCGAGCCTTAGGAATTCTAATCTCTAGCTTCTCCTGATTGGAACGACACATATTTTTATTAACTGGCTTCATTTGCTGTCAATCTGCACAGAGCACATGTCAAAAGGAGAACAAACAGGGAATATTAGCATTCATTCGACAGAGGTCTTCAGGAGCTCCCTTTTATTGATTCACAAACATTTAACAGAACCGTAGATAATTTGGTGGCAGGTGTAATGCTAAAAAAAAAAAAAAAAAAAAAAAAAAGAAATCAATGACTACAAAATCTAGTAGTTGGATCAGAGCTTTTCCTCACTCATTTAGACAAAGCAGTTACATTAATAGATCTGTACACTGGATTTCACACTGTAGAGCAGCACTGACAGCCCCAGGGGCATACTTCAATTAGAGACTTGGGTGAGTTTTAACACTGCAGATCTACTCTCGCTCAAAGGCCTTTGT
>JAPTGZ010000023.1:12023123-12034835 GCA_029814645.1 Fowleria isostigma | reverse complement strand
TGTGTATCATGTGACTAAAACAGACAGAAAAAAAAAAAACATGGAATATCTAAAAGCACTGTTTTTGTCAGTATAATGCCATAGCTATTGATGTGACTTTGGTTATTATCAAGAAAATCGTGAAAAATAGATAAATATCCGCTCTGAAATTAAACTTTTATGAGCTATTTTGTTGCTTGTTGCTATCATTATATTTCTCCAAATAAATGTACCTTTAGTTGTATCAGGCATTAAAATTAACAAGAAATAGAAAACATAGGGCTAATTATTTTTTCTGCGACTGTATAATCCAATATTAAAGCAGTTCTCAATTAATGTGACTTGTCAATTAATCAATTATTGTCGCAGATATAATACTTTAATGTCATTAAAAAAGGAAATTTCCTGTTATAACAATCAAATTTTATGTTAGAATGTGATATTAATCTCATTTTTCTTTTTCTGGCCTGGCTCCACCATGATTCCACTGAGGATATCATAGAATTACCATTTCCATGTGATTTCTGAGGACATGAAGCACATAATATATTTCAGACAAAGGTCCAGCGTCCACTCACCCACTCCTGCTGTATGAGGCTCACAGCCTTGCTGGCCCGGGACAGGTTTCGACACGCCAGGATCACATGGGCGCCGTGAAGAGCAAAAGACCTGGCAGTCTCAAAGCCTGAGAGATCGAGAGGGAGGGAAGGATGGAGAGACAGACAGACAGATAAAAACATAAAAAGAGAAGAAAAAAAAGAGTGAAAGCAAGAAACGCTTCAAAGATTAGTTTTTTTTTTTCTGAAGATAACTTTGATTCTCAGGGGTTGGATCTAATGGGGCGGTGGTGATGGGGGTTGGGTGTGCAAGTTAAAATCCCTATCAATTTTCCATATAATTTCTTTCATTGAGTAACCCAGTGGTCTAGTAGGGGGAGTTAATCATTTCTCTCTGAAGTGATGAAACTGATTGAATTATTGTGGTTCAAGACTTTTTTCCTCTCTTCACAGATAAAGTTTTGGATCTGACAGCGAGCTCTTAGGAAGGTATCGCTGCTCAGACTCACTGTGGACAGACAAGATGAAGGGAGGTCGGTTGTTAATTACAGTAGTAATTACACAGTGATGGCAGTAATTATGAAAACATGGCTCGTAATGGTGGGAGTCGTATGAACAATCAGACAGACATGACATTCAGACTGAACCTTGGTGTGATATTTCAGAACATCAAAAGGCCTCTGATAAGGACATTTCTCCCATGAAACGAGGTCCTCCGATATCCACAGAATTTATCAGTCCGAGACCACTTCATGGCTTCATCCAAATCATACAGTCCCGATAAAACTGACAAAAACTGAAGATAGAGCGAGAGAAGTTCATTTCTAAATTACAAGTCTAAATGGGTCATTTCAACCCGTAGGTTGAATTAATTTATGAGATTAACATTTTTCCTTCACCGTATTTTTATTTCCTTTGACATTTACTAGCCTTCAGAGTCTCGTGGAAAAGTTCAGCGGTGCAGCAGCGTTACATTTTTAGTCTCACCACTAAATAAAAAAACACACAATCAAACATACGCATTCACAATTTGTGTGTCTTGACTGGCGAACTGAGAGGCACAATAAAACTGAACTGAAGGTCTGAGAGCCAGAGCAGGCAGGCAGAGTGTATCAGAGGGTGGATTAATATGAACTGTAATTAGATTATATGTCTTAATCTGATTTTCATTAAGAGCAAAACTGGGAGGCCTAATTGTGAGGAGAGTGTTAAGGACTAATATCTATTAAAACTCAAAATTGGTGTAGGATTGGAAGCCCTTTCTGACAAGTGAAGCATGGAATTAAATTATATGACACCTTATTAGGTGTAATGGAGGGGACTGTGGCTGTGAGCGGAGATCATTTCACTCACAGGAAATGGAAATGAAAATAAAAACAACACGACAGAAGAAAATGAGCCCTATGACTCTCGGGGTAAATATACACTTTGAATTTTCAGGTAGGGTGACAGGATTCAGAGAAAAAAATGTCAGAAAATCTCTTCCTTGTCATAGAAACGTCTGCTTTTTACTGTGTTATTTATTTAATACTAACAGTGAAGATTATAGTGATAAAAACAAACCTCTGAAATGCTATGGGAGTATTAATTTGAAGGAAAATTAGAAATTTAAATAACGCAGTTGATCAGGAGGCAGCAGCAAATCAACCTAAATTTGCAAGTGATAAAAAACAAACCATGCCATGATTTAAAATCATTTTTCCCCCTCATTTATAAATTGAACAAGAGTACTGCCTGCTGGTAAACAACAACACCTCACACTCACTTGTTGTGTGTACAAACCATGAAAGTGAAATTAATCGACACCAGTGTTTTCCATAATGGAGAACAAATTAGAATATGGCAGCAACAATGGCAGCAGCAGAGAAGCCATGTATTTCCAATGACAAATAACAAGGGCTTGACATTAATTGTGAAATAACGAGAGTAGCGTTGCTGTACAGAGACTCCCCGCCCTCTCACCCATGTTGCCGGTAGAGAGGGCCGCACTGAAATTAGTTTCTGGTCAGGTGTACAACAAAGAGAGCCTGTTTCAGCATTGTACACTGATGGTGGAACATGACGAGAGGTCAGAAAGAGGTTTCTTTTGCTCTGGTGGATCAACAGACGCCATAAGCTGTTTTACAACACACAAGAGGCCTGACTATTATGCTCATGTATATAATCTTCCAGGTTCTTTTGTCTAATCAGACAACAATGCGGTAAATACAAACACATGAAAGAAAGAGTTTATACACGGTCACAACAGGAAACAGAGAGCTTTTACATATTCAATCAGAGCATTCACAACAAAATATACAGTAAATGCCTCAGCTATTGTTGGAAATGTGTTTTACTGTAATGTATAAAATGCATAAAAAATTGTGTAAAATGTCCATTAAGAAGTGAATGCTCTTCATGGTACATTAGGATCCTGGCCCTACTGATATCCCACAATAATGAGTGTGATTTAGTGATTTCACGCTTTGTTTGTCCTCCCTGGCCCACCGCCCCTCTCTGGATCCCCCTCGTACACAGGTGTATTGGCTCAATGTAATGAGATCATTACCAGCCTCGTCAGTAAACGTGTTTATTTGGCAAACGGAGCTGCCTGCTCCTTCCCTCTCTTGATCTGCATCCAAAGAGGCATTTAACTAAAATAAGCTCTGTTGTACAATTGCGCAAACAGAAGTCAATTCAGATCATTACAAGACCTGTGGGTGCATGTTTTGAGTTCCCACAATCGCAATGAATTTATGCTCTAAAAGCATGAGAGCAGCGCAGGCCATGATAACCTGCCCACCACAAAAGCCTCTAAAGAATACCCTGGAAAATATGCCTTTTTTTTTCAGATTTATTGCATATTCTGATGTTTTGTTGTGTAATGTGGCTGTTTAATTCTGTTTCTCTGTTTATGCAATCGGTTTTATAAAATGGCAAAAATTCTTAGGCTTTAAAGTAGACAAAACTATTATTATGAGTCCTCTAGGGATGAATGGACTGCATGTATCTGTTTTTTTCTTGAGGTTTATTATTTATTCTGCACTGTAGTAACAGATTGAGGAATGAAAATCTCATCCTCTTGTGTATGTAGATGCACAGTGAAAATGAGAATAATAAAAATCCTTGATCCTTATTAAGGTACATATTTTTAGGGTGCACCAGTCACTAGCCAGCTGTAGTCCAACTAGGTTGTGTTCATTGGTCCTCCTGTCTGTAGTTACACTGTTTCTGAAATCACTCTCTTTATATTATATAATTAATCATGTTTACTGTGTTTGAACTGTGTCTGTTTAAGTGTGTAACATCCTCTCAAATGATCCCACTGCATCAAAAATATGTGAAAATTAGTGTGAAGTCCCTCAAAACTATGCGGTAATGATGCAAACTGATTGACTAATTGTTCATATATGGCCATAATACTGAGTTAATGCTTAATATATAGTGAACCAATGAGTGTACTACTTTAGAGATAGATAAAGATTGTCATCATACTCAAGCACAACAAAATTATGATGATGTTCCTACTTATGAAGCAAAAATTAAGCAATAAATGTAGTGTGTGGCCAAAATTTACAGTGACTCTAGGACATCAAAAGTACAAACAAAACAACTGCGAAACAACTAAGGCTGTTGGTTGAGAAAGTTAAATTAAAATCACTTTGTTTTTATTGTATAAGTAATAATATTTACTGTATATAGAATGTATGTTTTTAAGTATGTAACATATGATAATGATCCTACTATGCATCAAAAATGTGTGATTAGTCTTAAGATTGTCAAAACTCTGTGGTAATGATACAAACTGATTGACTAAATGTTCATATATGTCCACAACATTGATTTAATACTTAATATAGGGTGAACTAATGAATGTACTAAAAGCATTGTTTTTGTCAGTACAATGCCATAGATATTGATGTAAGAATTTGTGATTTTTGTTATTATCAAGAAAACCATGGAAAATGGATAGATATCAGCTCTTAAAGTAAACTCTTATGAGCTATTTATGTTGTTATCATTATATTTGTTCAAACAAATCTACCTTTAGTTGTAACAAGCATTAAAATAAACCAGAAATTGAAGAAAAAATAGGGTGGTCTAATCATTTTTTCCACAACTGTAAATATTTCTATTGTCATTATACTCATGCGCAACAAAATTATGGTGAAGTTTCTTCTTATGAAGCAAAAATTAAGCAATAAATGTATAGTGCATAACCAAAATTCACAGTTCAACTCCAAGACATCAAAAGTACAAACAAAACAACTGCAAAACAACTATGGCTGCTGGTTGAGAGAGTTAAATTGCAGTGCTTTCATGCACCATAGACTTTCGACATAGCTTAACCCCTGACTATGCTACTTATACCTGCACCTGTTCCTCCTGCTGCTGCCGTGTAGTTCTTGTCCCAAGAAGTGAGAAGCGGCACAGAACCCCCCAACCCCCAACTCTTTCTGACTTTTAAGATCCCCTCTAATTCCCCTCCATTAGTCCAAGAGGAGGGAGGTGTCAGCCCAAAAGTGGGATGTATGGTTAGTAATTACAGTCCAAGGTTGAGCTGTTCCAGGAGAGAGCACTGGAGTGGTTCTATTACCCCTCCCTGTCCCTTTCTGCCTCCTTCCCACAAACCCCCATCGCTGTCTTACCATCCATGCAGACCTATCTAGTACCCACCCCACCCCCCCCTCCTCTCTTCCTCTGACCCTCTGTGTCAACCTCCAACTCCCCACACAATCTCTCATCATGGCCTAGCACCACATTGGCCACCTCCACCTCTTCTCTTCCTGCAGCTGGACTCACCCATTTTACCTCTTCCTCAAACACACACTGGGCAGTAAACTTGACAAATACATACCCGGCTAGATCACACACATGCACCAAAACCTGCTCGTGTCCACATATCTCTGGAGCATTAGGGCTACTTTCATCACTTTCATCAAACCCACCCCATCATGTAACTTTCATCCCCTCATCATCTGCAGACTGTAAACTCGATAGGCCTATAAACTACTTGACTACACACAATAACCCAGTACCCTTTCATTTTATTTTACCTACAGCCTTTAAGTACATATATTTATTCTATCCTCTCTCTCTAAGCACTTAGGTTCTATTATATTAGAGCTGTAATCATTATTGAACCCTTCTGGCCTCCAGCATAACACTCTTTGCATGTTATACCAGTTTGGGTGTGCATAGCAAATTTCATCCAAGGTTAATAAAGTTGAATAATTTGACTAACCAACCATAACTGGTTCTCATTACGTAGCCAATAAACACATTCATCAGAGATGCCAGTTAAAAATAAAACTCTCCTTCGATTTCCTCACAGGCTCGGTTGACAAGCTGACACACAGGAGACAGCAGGACACGGGCCGGCTGGTCCCCCGGCGGACAACACAAAATACTATCAGACCTCTGAATATAAACACAGATGCGCTGTGGATGTCATCTAAACCACACGCAGCCACTCAGAGATGCTCCGAGACACACACGCGGAGACACGGGCACCGCATGCCACCCTCACCAGAAACATCTTTTTATCCATCTAATTCCTCCCACTATGAATAATGCATTTCCCTCCTTACTGAGGCTCGGGTTTACCGCATCGCTGCGCGGGTCTTTAAGGGGGTCCTTATTCATAAACAGCAGTGCAGTAAATACCAGAGCTTTGCAGCCAATTTAATGGCAGTTATGCTTAACAAATCTGCCTCAATCTAATGATCAGCCACAAAGCTAGGCTATGGGTTTAATCTGCACACAGAGGCTCCCACAGCTCTGCGACTCACTGAATATGCTTAGGGATCTCTCCATCCAGAGAGAGGAGAGCACCGGCCTGACACTTAATCCTCCCAACACAACACTGGGATGAACACAAACATAGAACAATGTTAGTCTTTCATGAATAAGAATAACATTCAAAGTCCTAAAACACAGCAGACACTGATGCATAGGGATACTAAAATATTACGAACTTTCCCTTTCCAAATCCTTTGCTATTCCCTGCCTGGGCCTCCTGACTCTTTTCTGCTTCTTATTCCAGAATTGACCCTGCACCTAAATACCAATACCATGTGGAATTTACTGCATGCATTTATATTGGGTAGAGCTTTGCAACTGCGGGATTTGATCGAAAATATGTCACTGTAAGGAGGGGAGAAAAAAGTTAAGCTAAAATATACACGTCTACATAAAAAGACATGTAGAATAACAGAAAACAACAAATAACTTTAGATAATCCGAACAGAAAAATTGAAATCATGCCAAAACATAGAGCAGATTTTCAGTCGCTCACAATGGAATAGCGTCCTGGAATCAGCATTTTGAAGAAGGTGGGATTCACACGAACAGATGTTTAACTTAAGTGAGACAGAGGGTTATTTCTGACCGCTATAACTTTAATACAATGACAGCCCTGCACTTGCCTGGGAGACTGACGTTGCTCCCCTGGTGATGGGACACATATATGTCATGTACGACTCCCATAAGAGCTGTCAAAGGACAGAATGAATGCATGTCCTAAGAGATATAGTTTTGCTTCGATAGAAAAATATTTTAAGAAATGGCTTATCTTAAATCAACTTCTCCAGATATGAAGATTAATGTGGAGAAATTTTAGAAAACTTGTGATTTTAATTTTTAACCTTTCTTTTTTTTCACTGGATATAGATATTGAATAGAAATAGGTGGGGGAAAAAAAGCATCTCTTGTGTAAACCCAGTGGGACCCAGAGATACCACCACAATGGCCCTTTAAGGACAACTGTTCCATGGACCCCTAGCCAGTAAATAACCTGAGAGTTAGTTGATAGGAGGGGAATTAGAGCCCTAGCAGGGCTGTGTAATGGGGATGGATAGGAGGCTCAGGACTGGGTCAAAGCCGCTTAGGAATCAATGCTGAGGTACAGGTGTACAACCACAGGTCTATAAGAGTAAGAAAACCTTTAAAACAAAGGGGGAGAGTGGGAGGGAAGGAGAAATAGGGGGAAAACAGGCCACAATCATTCATTTCCATTATCACAATTAAAAACACCATTCAGGTTGGTACTGGTTTTTAATTTACAAACGAAAGCAGAGAGAGGAAGACTAATGTTGTGAAGTGAGCGAGCACAGTGATCACATCGGAAAGACAAACCGCATTACTTTCTTGCCTCCCAGCTTCACTGTAAAGGAGCTTCAAGGCTGGTCACAAATTCAGAGACTTTGACATTTCATGCATAAATAAACTCATGTATGTGCTTTTCATGTTCATGTGCATTAAGAGCTAAATTAAAAGGCTGAAATGTAAATTTGCTAATTAAATAATATCCCACCATTACTAATAAAAATGTCACATTTCCTGTGGAGGGAATAAGCACTGAAGGAAATGGAAATAGCCTTGACACTTGGATTAAAACACTATTGATGCCATTAAAATGCTAAGTGGGTCCAACCAATTGGCATAACCACATTTCACTAGAGGAATGTCAAAGGAGCACACGAGTAGTAGCAATTACTATTAGAATACAGTTAATTATGGGTGCTGCATATTTAATATGTGCTAGAGTAAAACAAAGGTTATGTTAATATGGGTTTATTAAGCATTCAAAGTTATTAGAAAATGCCTCAGTGGTGAAGCAATTTTATTCCTTTTAGTAAAAAAGCTATGTAGATGTACATTTTGTCATTTTCTAAATACATCATAACAAATGTTATATGTGGAATGCATTTTTCATTATATACTTTTTAACAAGGCAAAAAACAAGTATGTGTGAGGCATTTTATATGATGACATATTAAATCCTCCAACATCGTGGACCTCCTGTGCCCTCTTGTGGTGATGTTTTTTCCTTTCCCCTTCTTAACAGTGCACATCACCTTTACTTAAATCCAAGACCACACTATTTTCTATGTGGATTAGAATGATTTTTTTTTTTCTCAATTCATCATTGCAGCCATCTTTTGGAGCACACAGAGTATTTTGCGATGCTGAAAAATATATGTTTGTTTTGTTGTGTTTTAACGTATTTGTTTTATTTGTGTTTTCATGTAGAAAACAGTTGAAATGTCAGTTCTAGTGACGTGAAAACCCCCGTGAATGAGCTTTTGTTCTTGTTGGAAAATCAAACAAGTTTCATAAATAGATTCGATCATAATTATTCATTTCTTACTGAAAACATAATCCTCCCCAAAAACTCTCGCCAGAAGGAAAGCCTCTAGCTGTTGTTCTGTGGATAAGCCACAAACTGAAGTGTAGGTAAACCATCCCCAGAAGTACATTATTTCCTGACTATAAGAGTTTATGCACTCTTAACAAACTTTATACAAACTCTTCAGCTGCAAATGCGAAAGTCAAGTGGTTCTGCAAGATTAATTTCCCACAACAACAACAATAGTTTGGTACTTTTCCCACGCTACATTTCTATTCAGATTATTGATGCCTCTAGTTAGTTTTTTAATTGTTAACACCTGGTTTTGACAGTATTTTAGGTCAGCACACATTATACACAAAATATTTTCAGAAAAGCACACCAGATTTTTTATTTGTACTATTTGCATCAACACTCAGATAACTAAAAGTGCTACCACTGGGATTTTGCTAGATTAGAGGTTTGTGGATAATTAAATAAGTGTGCTTTGTTAATACCACTTTAGAATTGTCAAAATTAACTGCCTTGATGAAAAGACCAAAGAAGGTATTTTATTTTGCAAAGCTGTAGTGAGACATGATCACATTAGTATAGTCAGTATCTCCTGTGGTTACAACACTTAAATGCAGATACTGTCTAAAGCAGGGGTTTCAAACATACGGCCCAGGGGCCAAATCTGGCCTGCTAAAGGGTCCAATCCGGCCGACAGATTAGACGAATTCACAAAGAATTCGTGAAATACAAAAATTACACTGAAGATAATAATAATAATCAATGATGTAAAGACCAATATAAACTAAAGTGGGTCAGACAGTAAAATACTATCATAATTACCTATAAATAATGACAAACAAATGTTTCTCTTTGTTTTAGTGTAAAAAAGTAAAATTACATGAAGATGTTGACACACATAAACTATTCTTTCATAAAAAAAGTGAATAATCTGAAATGTTTTAAGAAAAATAAGTGCATTTTTACCAATATTCTTCCTGTTATTAAATGTTTTGTGTATTTGTAGATCCACTGTGCTCTGTAAGTTGTAATGAACATGTGTAAATGATAAACCGAGACTAAATATTGTTAAAATCGCACTTGGTTCTTTCAAGAGATTTCAGATTGTTCACATTATTCACATTTTTAATGGATAGTTTGTAGATGTAAACATTATTATAATGTGATTTTACTTTTTTCACTTATTATTTAACCGGCCCGGCCCATTTCACATTATATTGGGCTGCATGTGATCCCTGAACTAAAATGAGTTTGAGACCCCTGGTCTAAAAAGTGTGCATCTGTGTCAAATATGTTAATACCTGAACTGTAAATAACCTGACAATGATTTCAAAACAATATAAAATATATTTCAATTATATAGAATGATTTTACAATATTAAAATAACAGTTGAGGTATACAATGTGCATTTCTAATATATGGACACATTAAAAGATGAATGAACATGAAGGTCAGAAAAATGTTTAAGTGCACAAGCTTCTGTGCTCAGTAAATGTCCCTAGGCTGCTGTAAATCTATGTACTACACTGCAGATTTGTAGCATCTCATAATCTCCACACAATTACACTGTTGTGACTTTCCTTGGGACAAAGGATTTGAATATAAAGACAATTAACGATTTTATGTTTATTTGATTTCCCTCATGCTGTCATTATCTATCCCGAACAAAGCAGCAAGTCTGAACAAATGGCCACTACTTGTGCTAATTTAAACTAAAGGAAAGAAGAAATACATTTGTTTCCAGGCCATTATATAGTAAGCCATGCATTTGCTTGGTACAAATGGACACCATTCATTACAGTTAACAATGACATCCAATTCAGCGCAGCTAATGAACTTCAATACAATCATGTTCGGTATTAAGGAATGATTTGTTGAGTCTAAGTGTATCATTTTGCAAGCTAATGTTGATGAATGTCTGGTTATGGAAGGAAGGGACTGGAGGAGAGAAGAGATGCTCTGGGAAAGTTGTCTTGTTCTAAAATAAAGGACCACATCACCATCTAGTGGTATTATCATGAAAACACACTATGTACTTGGGCTGTGACACAAATGTATTGATATTTCCTCAGTACATCAGGACAGTGGATTTGAAATGAATAAATAAATATGTGATTGAAGTGTAGACTCTCAACTTTAACTTAAGGGGTTTAACAAAGATACTGCACTGACCATTTAGGAATTACAACTATTTCAAACAAAGTCACTCCATTTTCCAAGAATAATTGGAAAACTGACCGACAAGCCACCTCATGTCCAGATATGGCCAGTTCCCTCATTATTCTTATCCCAAATGAAGCTGATAAAAGGTCTGAATTTTGTTTCAAATGTTATGCTGTTCACTAGAATTCTCAATATGAGGTCCAAAGAGGAGTCCATTCAAGTGAAGGAGGCAGTTATTCAGCTGAAAACAAATAAATCTATCAGAGAAAGCTTTAGGAGTAGCCAAAATCAGCAATTTGGTCCATTCTTTGGAAAATAAAAAAAGTCACTAAATCGACTATTGAGCTCAACAGCACCAAAAAACCATGACCAAAACCAAAAGAAGACAGCTAAACTGGATGATCATAGAATGCGTTTTTGGTGAAGAAGCCTTTTACAACATCTAGCTAAGTTAAGATCATCCTTGAGGAGGTAGGCAGGTTTATTAAAGTCTACAATCAACAGAGTTTACACTTATAAGTATTAAACATTAACCCTAGAACACTATCGCTGGGTGATTTTCACCCGATTTTCATGTTAAACCAATGGGACTAATTTTAGCAATAGTGTTCTAGGGTTAAAAAAGGTGAAAACCACCATGAGTTTGGTCATGTTGAAGCTGCAGAGACATATTCAACTGCTCTGAATGGATCATGGACAGAGACTGTTATTATGACAAAACCTCCACAACATTTAGATATGTAGTATTTACATTTACGCATTTTCACAGTATAACAGCAGTCTTCCTGTTTCTTTGACTTGTAAAATTACCTTTTAAATTGACAAACATCATATATGTAAATAATAGTGTACTGTAAGTCGAAGAAGATTTATAAATATGTATATATATA
>JAPTGZ010000023.1:12008114-12023023 GCA_029814645.1 Fowleria isostigma | reverse complement strand
TATTAATGAAATGTTGAAAATATTTAAAGTATTAAAGTAATGTATGTTTCCTTTGCTTTATTTTTTTTCAATTAATTTATTTAATTTTTATGTCATTGTAACCCTCCTTACTTTTTCCTCTCACCTGTCAATCATGGTATGCACCTGTTTTCCTTGTCTTTCTTCTTCGTGTTTTTGTGGTGTTAGTGTTGTAAAAACTTCTCAATGAAAGTAAATCATTAAAAAAAATGACTGTAATTCTTAAATGCAATATTAAAACCCCTTGAACTAAAGTTGAAAGTCCCCACTTCAATCACATCCTGATGGAATTAAGACTTTTGTGCACTGTCGTGTTATGGAAGAAAAATGACAAAAAAATGACAACATTTGTGTTACTGTCAAAATACTATGGATCTGATTGTCAGTCTATCTAAAATTACAGAAGCAGTAAAAAAACCAAACATAAAATGATTAAACTCACCAATGCCACAGTTGCCCCCAGTAATGAGGACCACCTTGTTAGAGAAGTCTCGACCTTGTAGGATCTCTAAGGCTGATGTGTTCCCATCATAGCGTTTAGGCTTCACTATGACATCTTCTACTGTAAATGCTTGACGTGGGTCAAAGTACGTTGTTCGCTTGTTAATGTGGCTGGAAATTACAGAAGAATTAGGATTAAAGAAATTAAGCATTTGTCCAGCATATTGCATATACCCAGCCTAGAGAATAAACACCACTACTACTCACTCAACATAAATCATCTGGCCTTTTTCATCCGTCTCTTGCTCCCAACCATATGGCAAATCTGTGTGAAAAGACAAAAATATGAATTTAACAAATAATAACAGCAAACTTTTTACCAGTTGGTTGCTATAAAGATGACAATGATTCACCCAGTCATTATCACACTGTGATAAAATTAAGGATGCACGATTAGGTCAAAAAGTCCTTAATTTTCTGAACTGCTTTATCCTTGGGAGGCTGGTGGGGATGCTGGAATCTAGCGAAGGTGGGGTGTCACTAGTTCATCACAGGGAAACACATAGACACAAACAAACAATCACTTTTACATTCACACCTATGGGCAATTTAGATTAACCATTTAACCTATCAGTGCATGTCTTTGGATGTTGAGAGGAAGCCCCAGTACCCGGAGAGAACACGAGAAAAACATGCAAACTCCACACAGTTTGTTTTACCATTTGTGCAAATCTAGAACAATGTATTATATAAAGAGTTTTTTAATAAAGGAATTAAATATCACATCGATGTCCCATTTAGAACAAATCTGAACAGTGTAAGTAAACACTGAACATATGCATAAGGAAAGCAATAAAGAACTTATGAACTAAACAAACCTCCAGCACAGCGTTTTTTCTTTCCTGTCTTGGGATGTTCCCATTGTGTCTTCATCTCATCATGGCTATTTGGAAACAGATAAATCAAAGATTAATTAAATGTAAATGTATCTCAAATCTGTTGCATGTGGAAATATTAACTACTAAAACAAACATAAGTAAAATACAAAAAAACAAGTTTCTACTTGACATATAGCACTGCAGCTTGTACTGAGGACCTGTTATACCTTAGCTTAGTTTGACACGAAACTGCATAAAAAGAAAAAAAGACAACTTCTCCATATATGTATTGATAATGAATACACATCCATAGTTTACACATTTGGATACAAGTATATATGTGCTTATTACATGCATGACAACCTTTCAACAGTGTGGTTTGTCTAAAAACTTGAATGCAAACTGCAGTTGCATGCACACAAGTAAAATTTGCAAAGTAAAAGTGTTCTCAACTTTAATATTTGTGTATGATCTGTGTTTTTTTGTGCTCAGTTAAATATTGTTTTTTATCTTAATGTCTTGTTTTACTCTATTCTAATTTAAATGTTAATTGTAATGTATAAAGTTTCATATAATTAATGTCTTCTTTAAGTCTGTGTATGCCTTTTAGAATCACATTTTATCTTTCATGATTTTTGTTACTACTAGTGCACATGACAATCATATTGTCCTGATCATTTTTTATTCTTGATTGTTTTATGTATCTACTTTGCTGTTGGCTTCTTATATCCATAAAATGTTTTTGGTTCTTTTTTTTTTTGCTCAAAACAAATAAACAAATAAAATGAAAATTAAAGGAAATTTTAATATTTTTTTTCCACTTGTTTTGATTTTAATGTAATTTCAATGTCTCGATTTTGTCTGTGATTTTTTTTTTATGTCTTTGTAAAGTGCTTTGAGTTACCCTGAGTATGAATAGTGCTGTACAAGTAAATGTGCCTTGCCTTGCCTTGCCTTGTGTGTATTATTTCGACTCAAGTTTGACAAGCTTTGCAATATTTTTTGCTGTTGTAAGAGATGTATAATATTTTGCTGGGTTGGTGTGAGAATTTGCAGTTAGTATGTAGAATTTTTACATACATAGCCTTTTATTTCAAGGATAGTGCTTAAAAAAATCAGAAAAAAATGCTTTAGCAGCAGCAAAGGCCACTCATACAGGACAATATTACAGACAAATCATTGTGAATAATTCATAATGACACTGATATATATATATATTTTTCCCCAAGTATGCCAGTTTTCAATATATGTCAATTGCTCTTGTTTATTATTATTATTATTATTATTATTATTATTATTATATTTTTTTTATTTTTTTTTTCACTCATAGCATGAAGTGATGGCTGCTTTTTCTGCAGCATCTACTGCATACTGTACCACTGCAACTACCACAGTATGACCCACGTTCATAACATTTAAACAGACTTTTCATATTATTCTTTTTCTGGTGCATAATTCGCACAAACCCTGCATTTATGTCAGCTTACATAACCTTCATTCATCACATCATCTCAATAAATGAAAGCTGATTAGAAGTAATTTAGCTACCACGTTGAGTTAGCTGCTGAATTCAACCGCTGATGTGACTGTTCTGCACTATAATAAAATAGTTAATATTTAATAACCACGGAACTTATCGTAGGTAATGACATTGCGGTAGGTGATATAACTGTTGTACCGACAGCAAATGTCACACTTACTTTGCATAGTAGACCCATCCATCCTTAGTAGATCTCTCTTCCCAACCAGGAGGTAACTCATCCTCGCTGTCTGTATCATCCATACCTGCGTATTTTAGAGCTGCCATAACTTAAGTATTTTTCTGGAGAAAGATCGTTACATAAATTTACAACAAGCTAGATTCGTCCGCCGTGAACAGTGTCTGTCCAATTGTCAGTGCAGAGTACAGAAACAGCGGCAGTGCAGTTCTCCTAAGCACTTCCGCAACAACACTGTGATGACAGCCGAACTGCAATATGGGAAATGGAGGATGACGATGCGTCAGCGGCTCCCGTCAGAATGAGCTTTGTTTTACTGCTGAGTTTGAACATTACATATGCAGTATTAAGCTTCTAGACTCCCCCAAATATGATGAGACTGTCGACCTATATGAAGAAATCTTTTACAGAGAACTAATTTTTAAAAATCTTTTTGTTTTTTTGTTTGCATATTAAGATTGTTGTATGTTCTTGTGGCCTTGTCAATTGTATGTTTGCCATTGCTCGTTGTTAACTGTTATATTTGAAATAAAGTTTAAAAAAGAGGTTTGTTTCAGTGCTCTTTCATTGTTAATATTTAATTCATTGTAGTGACTATTTGTCATGAATGAATGAATGAATGAATGATTCTTTAATGACCGCACAGCCAGGCTGGTGGAATTTGTTTTCAGTACGGCTTAGTACAGGTTCCAACATTATACATAAATTAAACATACAGACATATATCAAGTGCAAAGGGGGGCTATCTTATTGTACATTTTCAGAGGTCAGAATATGTCATAAAAATTAAACTAACTTAAAAGTGACTGAACTTAAGACTTTAACATAACTCAAATCAGCACTAGATGCACCATGGATTTATGATTTACGTAATCAAAAACATAATGTCCAGACCACAGATGTATTTCAGGTGAGATTTTGGAGGCAAACAATAATTAAGCCCCACTTGCTGCCTCTCCTGCTCATCCTGTCATGCTGGTTTGACAACTAACTCACTGACTGACTGGTAAAAAAAACATAGGCCCACCAGGAGCATGCTGCTCTCCCTTAGTGCTGCCTATTTATGTTAGATGCCCACAGTCTAAACCAAAAAAAAAGTAAATAAAAAAGTACTAAATACTAAAGAATGAAAATAATAACTATGAAAGTCAAATTCTAAATATTAACCAAACAAAAAGGTAAACAACCAAAATAAACATTTAGCAAAAAGTACTAAATTAATTATAAAAATAAATTAACTAGGAATAAAAACCAAAATAGACAAATATCTCCTACATTTCATTAATACATTTTTGTACAATTTTTTTTTTATTTAGCCTGTTTTAATGTATCTGACCTAATGTGACCATCAGATTGATGACAAAAAACACATAATAATGAATATCATAAATAACGTGACAGTTAATATCTACAAAAATATTACTTTATCTGCACAAAAGTATTCAGTATCAACAGTGGAGTGCCACACTGTGATTTCGGTGTCAGAAACTGTTACTTATCTATTTGGCCTTAAATACAACACCTTATTTGCAACCTCAACCATTTACTTTATTGGAAAAAGACAACAGTACTTAAGTAAATAAATAGGGGCTGCCTGTAGTAGCTAAAAGAAACAGAGTATGACGACCTGTCCATTGCCTGCTCCTTCCACAAAACACTATACCCGGAGGTACCTTGTCGTATACAATACAACCCAGACACAATCCAACTGATGACAGCTGCAGGGCGGTCCTCACACAAATGTGAAGAGAAGAGCATGATGTCTGCTTTTATAAGCCATGTTATTTACAGGGTTTTGCTTGGAAGAAAAAAAAACCCCTCAATAACAAGATGCATTTTAGTTTATTATGGAGGCTTGTGTAAGAGAAGATTGTGCCTGACTAACCCTCCCCATTACCCATCTTCCTGTGACCTTGCTGTCCAAATGGGTTTGAAGACAAGGAGAGACTCTGGGAACTAAAGTAACCAGTGCTAGAAGAAGTGTTCTGCTCATTTATTGAAGCACAGCAAATACAAAAACAGAAAAGTACACCTAAATCTATTTCAACATATGTAAAAGTCTCACTTGAAAAATCCTACTTCAGTAAAAGTAAATAAATATTCTCAGATTAAAGGCTTTATGGTACAGAGACAGTTTGATTGATTTGATATATATTATTGCATCTGAAGTATTTTATTATTAATAGTGGAGAATTTTAAAGAATTTTATGATGGCTGCTCAAGGTAGAGCAAATTTGGGCTATTCTACATCCACATCAATTTGTCTATTAATTTTATTGGGCGACCATTCAAGGTTCAAGGTTAGTTTATACTCATTTGTAGATGTATTATGAAGAAAGAGTTATTGCATTTGGCATCACATTACATAACAAAGCACACATTGAACCTGATAGGTTGATCAAGTGTCGACAAAAGATTAAAAAGTGCTCAGTGTTCCACCATTCACCAATAAAGCAGCATGGATAAATAAAAAGATAAAATAAATAAAGATAAATAAAAGCAAGATATGATAAAAACACAATAAAAACCTTAAGAAAATAAAAACAGTCTCCAGGATAAACCAGAATAAGAACTTTTATTTCTTTTTTTATTTAAAAGTCATAATGACAAATAGAGCTAAGAAAAAGGATAAGTCAGTACAATGTCATTACTTCTTATCGAGCTCAGTGATGGTGACATGAATAAAATTGTTTTTATAAGGCTTTGTCCTGCACCTCAGGACTAAAAACCTCCGTTCAGAGGAAAGGAGCTGAAAGTCACCCCACAGAGGATGGGAGTCATTATTAAGAATTGATAAAGCCATCCTCTGTACCTGTTTAGTGTACAGGGAGGCGGGATAAGACTGACTCACCAATCAGGCAACTGGACTATCATTGCTCAGGAGGTTGAGCGGATTGTCCAATAGCCAAAAGGTTGGCAATTTGAATCCCTCTCTGTCCCGCTGTTGTGTCCTTGGACAAAACACTTCCCTCATCTTGCCTCCAGTGTCACTCACACTGGCGTATGACTGACTGGTGATGGTCAGAGCGGCCGTTTGGTGCAAATTGGCAGCCATGCTTCCATCAGCCAGCCCCAGGGCAGCTGTGGCTACAAATGTAGATTATCCAGTTTTGGGATTATCCAGTTTAAAACACAGGGACTTGGGGAAAAAAAGGGGGTTAGTTGTAAACATTTATTCAAATGAAACCATTGGGAAAGTTTAGTGAGAGCAAATGTTGTACTGAGCGGATTTGTTAATAACTCGTATACATCTAAAATATAACTCACATTGCTTTTTAAATCATCATGAGCAAGCATTTGAAACTATTGGTCTATTCTATATATATATATATATATATATATGTAATATATATATATATATTCTTACATTGATGAGGTTGGTGATGCTGAGGTTGGAACTGCCAGGCAGAAGGCCTAGAAGAAGACCAAAGAGGAGATTTATGGATGTGGAGAAAGAGGACATGAAGTTAGTTGGTGTGAGAGAAGAAGATGCAGAGGATTGGGTGAGATGGTGGCAGATAATTTGTTGTGGTGACTCCTGAAGGGACCAGCCAAAAGGAAAAAAAATGAAGGTCTAGTCTTAATATGCTATATGTTAAAAGCATGTTGGATACAACATTTTGTGTAAAATCTTCAGGCCTAACTAGTAACTGTAGTCATAAAAAAATACAAATAAAAAATAAGTTTAAAAAGGATAGAATAAAAGTACCTGTATAAAATGTCATATGATGGAAACATTCAGAAAAGCAGGCAACAAGCGGCTCAGGTTTGTATTTTTCTATATTCTTGAGTATACACTTACTTTTCTGTAGGCCCAAGGATGAATTAGTGAAATACAAAATTATTAACTCATTTTAGTTTAGGAGCCAGATACAGACCTATGTGATCTCAAGTAAATTAGTAACATGCAATCTATAAATAATGACAAGTACAAATTTTCTTCCTGTTCTAATGTGGAAAAAATAACATATGAAAATCTTCATATTTACCAACTATCCTTTAACAGTAAAATGTGAAAAACCTAAAATGTCTAAAGGAAATTATGTGAAATTTTAACAATATTTTGCGTGTTACCAAATGTTTGTGTAACATTGTGTGTAATATACATGTATAAATGATAAGTTGAAGCATAATATTGTTAAAATTTTACTTATTTTTCTCACAAATTTCTATTTTTTTAATGTTATTCACTTTTTTTGTGAAAGGATAGTTGGTAAATGTTAATGACTGTTTTAATGCACAAAGACAAATCAGTTACATCATTTACAGGGTACTATGCTATTATTTTACTGGTCCGGCCCAATTGACATCAAATTGAGCTAAAAGTGGCCTCTGAACTAAAATTAGTTTGACACCCCTGCTCTAGGCTAATGAACACAACCTAAACATGTGCATTTATGTAGGAAACATACCATGACAATGAAATGACCTGGATTTTATTTAGGATATTTGTGTTTTTTTACACATCATGTCTCTCTCTATAACACTATCATATCCATAACTGTATAATATTCCTACCTTCAAACAGTCTACCTATTTACCAATGTAAGAAACTACATTGTCATAGACTGTTAATATTAATTAATTACTATGGCTGTGACTCATGGTCCAATAAAGGTAATATACTTCTCACTATATAAGTGGATCCTCCTCTACTGTCCATATCTCAAATCAGTGTCCTTCATTCTTTGTGTTGTTGTTTTTTTTCAATGACTTTCTTATCTCGTAGTATTACGAGGGCTGTAATATTTTCATTTATGGTATTTGCAACCCAGTTCTAAGTCAGTCACCGCGCATGCTCACAACAACAAAAAGGGGAGGGGCGTTGAGGTGGGCCGACCAACTGTAGACAAGTGTGTGTTTGTGTGTGTTCGTCTCAACGTAGCACGAAATGTGTCTCCTCTCTGCACAGACACACACACACCCCAACGTGAGACGTGCTAGATAACGGTTTTTGGTATCGAAAGTTTTATATTTGTTGCCTTAAGACTGTGTGGATGCTAAAGTCTGTATACTAAAACATTCCGCTTGTTAAACGTATATATTTATTGGACAAGAGCAGCCGACTTCGTTTCTACTAAAGAGTGTCCGCTTCCCCTCCCCTCGATGAAGCGCTGCGATGCCCTCTGATTTTATATCCCTCCTTAGCTCGGATCTCGACCTCAATTCCCCTAAATCTCTATACTCTAAAGGTAAGAGTTTACTGACTAAAGGTTACGATGGCGATACTAACACATTCTGTCCTTGTTTGTTAGAAGTAACACGAATGTCTTGATAGCCCATGTTAAGCTGCTAGCTAGCACTAGTTAGCTTGCTTTCTGGCGTTAGCCAGTGTTGCTAGCTTAGTAGGTTAGCCACATTTTGGTTTGTGCACTGGCGACCACCTGGGTGGTTAGGTGTCAATGTCGCATGCATGGAAGTGCATTAATACGCTGGGTTTGTTGTCAAATGTTAATAGTGGTACGACAGTACGTTTGATCATGGCGATGACGTTTGTTTGGTATGTTATGACTAGCAGAATATTTATACACATCATTTTCTAGCCACAGCTTCGTGAGGTCGCACTAGCCACCACATTGTTCATTGGTTTAATGTACTTCAGTCTCATCTTCAGAGGCGTGTGTGTAAGGATGTGCTTTATATAGCAAGCAAAAGTCAAAAGTCTGCGCTTTCTTTCCCCTATGTTTAGTTTTCTGGAGTGATAGTGATGCTTTGTTTTGGTTAAGTTGTCCTCACAATATACTCTGGTTTCAGCGAGGGAATCACGTTATTGGCACCAAAAACCTAAAAGCGTGATATTCAGTCTGTCAGATGAGGAGTTCTTTCACGAGGGCCCACCCGTGCGGAAATATATTCCAGCACAAGCTCTCTTAATAAACTGTGGACACATGTCTGCCAACTGTTATGTTATTATTAGATGGGTGTTGCTGCATCATTTAAGAACTCATGCAGAAACCACGGTTAACTTCTGTTGTGGTTAACAGGATTAGTGTTTTAGAGCTTTCAGCAGTGGCAGCTTGTGTTTAGGCTTTCTTTCCTTACAAGTGGATCAATTTAACGTTCAAAATAATGTCTCTGAGTCTACTCCACACCAGGGGAAGGCATGCTTGCAGAGCGGTGTATTATGTGTTGTTTTGGACTGCTCTTAAAGTGGTGGGGTAACCTGAGACCCATTTATGCATTCTGATGGCTGCTGCTTGACTAAAGGGCTTCCTCTCCTACTTGTTCAACTTCCCAGTTATAGATGTAGTGTGTATGGTGAGTGATTAGCAAATAGCATTGTCACTTAATACCGCCTTTACCTGGCTGCTGTTTGACCCACTGGACTCACATCTGTCTGCTATGTTTAGGGTGCTCATGAGCCAGCAGAAAACATCGCTCTGTGACCCTGGAATGCTCAGTTGAGCTTGCCATATGGTCACACCATATCACATGAGGACTGTTTATTTATATCTCAGTAATTGGGCATGCGCCTGTGTTGGGTCAAGGCAGCAGACCTGCTCATCAAAGATGTGGTTGGAAAACTTGTGTATATCAGACTTGTAAGTGATTGAAGGGACAGCTGTTGAAGTTGCATTTTGACCTGCCAGAATCCATTGGACGATTTGGTAGGTCACAGTTGTTCTAGCTCAAATGGGAGAAATGCTGAGCCTCCATAATGACACACTGAAGTTACTACTCTTTCTCTCAGTGAAAAATAAATATTTGGGTGTAAAGTTTTTCAGCTGATGCATAAGCTCTCAGTTTGCCTACCCTAAGTCTAGGAAGTACTTGCAAAGACTTACATAGTCTCTAACCTGCAGTTTGTTTCGTGGTTGATTTTACTGATAACGGCTTTTTTCTTACCAAAACACAGTAGCAGAAATGTCGGCAATTAAGGGTCACTGTTATGAACTGTTCACAGGAGTTCCAGGAAGTAGGGGTGGGCAACCTGACAATCTTAAATCATGATTGATCTTACAGATGGCCACAATCTCTCATTTCGGTGAGTTGTAGATATCGTGTCTTTTTATATCACTCTATTCCTGTTTCCAAACTTCAAATGGTAACTTAAAGGAGCGTGTGATAATGTGACTCCAATCAACCTGTCATTTGTAACCCAATACAACTTTTCTGGTGGGGACACATTATTTCACGTCTCTTTTTTTTTTCCACTAACACACATATATAAATAATGTAAGAGTGCCTAGTCAACTAGACAATAAACTCAGGTACTTTGTCTAAATACCTTAAATTATGTTTGGGTAGTGCTTTGTATAAATTCTCCATTACGTGTCTGTGTGTCTGTAATATATAATACATTCAAAATAGAGGAAAAAGACCCCAGTTCAAATGATAAATTGATGGTTGAGTTTAAAGATAATGTAATAGGGTCTTATGGCTAGTTTGCCCATGCCTACCAGATTATTCTCATTTTCTATTTCAATTCATGTCACAAAATTAGCTTTAATGTGTCTTAATTGTAATCTGTAGCCTTTGTCCTGAAGCACCATAATTTAGTTATATTCACTTCATTTCGTTTACACAACAGAGATTCTCTAGCACTGAGGCTGTCACTAATTGTCTTTATGAGAGAAAATTAAATTGGGTAATACTGTGAAACTGTACAATATAAGAAAAGAATGTCTGCTGCTTTCACACTTGCCAGAGGGTTATCTGTTTTGCATCAGTTGTGTTATTCCCCTGCACCAAATGTATTTTGTTAGTTATTTTACAAGTATTTTGTAAATTTAGATGGATTGAAAGCTTCTCATGTCTCTATAAAATACTAACACACAGGCAATGCATTTCTTCGGATAAAGATTTTTTAAAAAGTATTATGCTCAATTCCAAGTTGCAATCTAGAGACACTTTATTTCTTAAACATCAGATCTTGGAGAAGATTTTTGTTGTAGTTTTTTGATGCAGTTCTGAGCATTACCTGCGAAGGTATCACTGTAGAAGAGAATATTCTAAATTAATCTGCATGGTACAATACTCACTAACCCATAAAGAGTTCCTTAAAGAGTGGTTTAGACATTAGACATTTTCTGCTTGTTCCTATTTTTGGAGGGCATCATGGTAAAATTAAGTTTGTGCACATCTAAAATTAAGAGGTACACAAAAACGAAACATGTTCTGTAGTGGTTAAGTTTAGAACTAATAAGCTGAAACCCCCACTCATTCGTAGACACATGGGGAGTAAAGCACTGCCGATATATGTTTCAGAATAAACTGAAATGGCATAAATACTCAAATCTGGCTAAAATACTCTCTCTGGGTTGAGTGTAGTGAGTGGCTCTTTTGTCTCTATTCTGGCTTGAGCATACTGTCGTGTGTTCAAGAGTGTAATTAAAGCAGCCATTGTTGGGCACTGAGATACATTCTTGGTCTGCATATTTTTTCATTTGCAACAAAAACATAGCCCTCGTGAATTGTCTATTCATCTGTCATCCCCCGTCTTAGCCCGGAGCCAGCTGCAAAGAATAAAAATGGACTGGTGGCCTTGCCATTTGGCAAAAAAACTTTGAGGCCTGTGTAATGTGAGCAGTGCATAGCTGTGAGATGAGGTAATTTAATTGTTCTAAGCGTAGGTTAAAGTCAGTCAGCCCCCGGCTGGCTGGCCTGTTGCAGCCTACTTTTTTCGGGCATAATCTGAGATACTTAAATAGATGTGCATTTAAACATGTACAGATGTCTTCTCTGATCTCTGTATTAGTAACATCAAAAGGTAAAATAATGTCAGTAACTCCAAAGTGTCCACTATTCAGTTTGGAACAGTGGACAGTAAACATTCCATTTTAAACCTTTGTTGTAGTTTTTCCTAAGTTTGTCACCTGGTAGCCTTATTGGTGTGTATACAAACACCATTTTGCATAGTGTTTACTCCCTACTCTTTTGCATCAGTAAATTCAAAACCATGTGGGAAACAAATCATACATTTACATAATCAAATAGAGTAAGGATTACACAGCAATCCATGTATTAATCAATTTACGTTTGCTCTGATTCTTACTCTAACATGAACATGCTATTAAGATAACCAAAGTAAATAATTTATAGTTCCATGTAAGTAATGAATGTGTAACAACCAGACACACTCACATAGATTGTGTGGTTGATAAGGTTTATGGACGATTTGATCGTATTGTCCTTAATTGGGTATGTTTCCTTTCCATTAAATAACTGGAAATCTGGTAAAGAAGCAATGTGAAATAACATTGTACAGCTCTCAAGTTCTGTTTCTAATCTTTCTTTTGGAAAAAAAAAAAGAAAAGAACCTGAACTGAAATATTTATCCAAAGCCCTTATCTGTGCTGACTAATAACGTAGCTGTGCTACTGTTCGTCATGAATAAGGTCAGATTAGTTTGTTGTGTGTATATGTTCTGATGTTCTGGAAAATCATAGCTGAAACTGTGTATGTGTAAAAAATGATAAATGAAAAAATAGTGTGATGTGGGGCCATGGATATTATGTCAGTGTGTATTGGTTCAAAGCAGGTTGAACGGGTGTTGAGTAAACTCCTTAAACGCGCAGCTCTTATGTGAAAAGACTATTACTGAAGGCTGAGGTCATGTCGGGTTAAGGGTCAATCTGTATTACATCCATGCACAAAGACACACTGTCTGCATACCATAAACAAAACACAAAAGGCACACACACACACAGAGGCTTACACTGGTGATCATATACTTTGCAGTTTGGTTCAAGATTGGATTTGATTCTGTTGTTCATGTATGATAGTTTTGGTTAATGGTCTTGTTGACTTAGGCACACACACACACACACACACACACACACACACACACTGCTCTATTTTGTCTGGATTAAAGTTATTGTTCAATCAGGTCTCCAGACCTGGTCGACGCCTTATTGTCACAAAAGGACAGTGTTCACAACAGTAGGTCTTTGAATTAACTTGGCTCTATATTTGGAAAAGCAGCACTGAAGGGCACTTCAAATGTAATTCTTTGGCGCTTGTGGAACACCACAAACCAACTTTTATTTAATTTCACTGAACTGAGAAAAGCTGCAGGGAATATAGTATATTAGTCATTGTGTTCACATTAGTCTGTGTTATTTCAGACACTGTACTCACAGTAAACAAAGCAGTGCGTGCATGTTTCTTGGTAATCCCTGTAACTGCATCTTTAACATTATGGTTCACAGTTGCAGAACATGGTTTTATTCATGTAAACATTTAACAAATATCTCCAAACCCCATAGCGGATAAACATATTTTATTGTAATTAGAGATGTAGCGATTACCGGTATAACAATAAATTCCCGACAGTTAGTATTACCATTTGAATTCAAATTATCATAAAAACCGTGATCAATTACCACACTCTGAAAACTCATGGTAATACTTAAATACTTACACTACGGATTTGTTTCCCTGTAGTTGTATTGTTCTTACATTCACATTACTTAGTTTAATGTTGGTGTATACACATTTGATTTCTACCAAAGTAAATATGCTGACATTTTTACATTTTAATCTCAGGTCAAAAGTGTTTCTGTCAACAAAGTACATTATGCACACTATTTTATTATTATTATTATTTTTTTTTTTTTAAATAAAACGATTTATTTCAGTGTGTGTATAGTAAGTACTTCTTGGACATTTTGAGCACATTTCAATAATACCGCAATAATACTAACTGTGATATAAAATTTTTATATCGTTACATCCTTAATTGTGATACAAGAACAATTCCTTTGAGACATAAGCGTTTTATGCTGCACATATTTTGTAGTTAAGTGGGTTCTAATATCGAGTCTGTCTGTGTTAAAGTACCATACAGCCTAGTAAGTGAACTGCGGTGACTTTGTGTTGTCATTCCTCCGTCAACATCATACAAGTGACAGATCATGTGTCGAGGCAGTTTCAATATTCTGCTGGTGCTAAGTCAGAGCTCAGTGTCAAATGACTACTACACATGCCTGGTACACATGCCATTGCCATTGAAGCACAGCTGAAATATCCACATCAGGATGTAGATTGGTCCTGTTTCTAAGCAACCACACTATCTAATCATGTGTTTATGTTCTCTCAAATGTGGTTTATTTTGGTTTATGGTCTTCTGAGAATCTTATAACACTTAAATATCAGAGAATGTCTCTGCAGGTTTTATTTAGCTTAACCCTCTGAGAGGATTAATAGGACACCGAAGGGCTGTGCTAGCGTTGACTGGAAATTTTCTTTCAAATGCAAGAACATTTCAATCATGAGACCCACTTCTGCTTCAGGTTCCTTTTAAGATTTGTTCAACTAAGCTGTAAAAAAAAAAAAAAAAAAAAGAGAAAAAAGCAGTCACTTTGTTTTTGCCACTAAGACATGCATTTGAAACAGTGCTACCAAGTACTGAGGCCAGTCATTTGAATATTATGAAGTGAATTTTATTTCCCCTTTTGAACTGAGCTCAGTGCTCTCTGGAAAACTTTGGGTGAGGAACAAAGTATTCTTGTGCATTGGCATCAGATTTCGCTCATTTTTATGGATGCTTGGTCAGAATGAAAGGCTTAAGGGCCTGTTTTTGACATTGAAAAGTTCTTACATAGTGTACTGAATGTGGATTATTAACACTGAGTTTGGTTAAAAATAATACCATATAAGTTTAACCCTTAAGGACCCAGTATGACATTTGTGTCACTTCCCAAATGTTTTTTTTCTCTATATTTATCTATCATTAAGTGGTTTATCACCATTTGTTGTAATGTTACCGTCTGTATTTTGTGCTTTTTTTTTCCAGTGAAAAGCAGGAATTTTCCAACATTTAATTTACTAATCATTAGGGGTGTAAGAAAAAAATCGATTCTGTCAAATATCGCGATATTTCATGAGACGATACTGGTATCGATTCAAAATG
>JAPTGZ010000023.1:11968709-11978969 GCA_029814645.1 Fowleria isostigma | reverse complement strand
GAAAATGTATTATTTAATCCTATTGGTTGGCCTAATATGGGTTGTGGTCACCTCCACCTATCACAGCATCTGTTACATTTAAAAAACAGAACCGTTCTAATAGTCATCAAATCATGTCTTTAGTGCTATAACAGAGGTGTCAAAACTCATCATTAACGGTATGAGGGGGTCGTCAAATATTATCTTTTATGGAGGAAAGAGTTGAGGAATGGACAGTTTGTACATCTGGACAAGCACCGTCAGTGCTCAAAGGGATATACAGGGTTTAGAGTAACATATGCTTCCATCCAGTTCACATCTGTTCTTGGGAACACTGTGCATATTTCAGGAAGATGCTAAACCACATGTCCTTTACAACAGCAGGGCTTTAAAGTAGAATTCAGGTGTTGAAGTGGCCCACCTGCACTCCACATCATTCAGCGATTAGAAACATTTTACACATGATTATTTGAAAAGTATGACAAAGACCCAGGACTGTTGCGAAGATAGACTCCTATATAGACCACAAAGGGACATTTATATCCCAAAACTCCAGCACCTGGACTCCTCAGTTTCCAGATGTTTCTTAACTGTGGTTTAATTAAGAGAATATTTATGGAGGCAAATCTGTCTCATCAAACTGAATTATATAAGCCAGTAAATTTCTAGCACTAGATTTTTTTCCACTGAAATTAAGTTTTGTTTTTTTTTCTGAATTCAACTCTATATGTTTTCAACTATTTTTATTTTTCAACGTTCATGAAAAAAATTGACATTTAAAACATTCATGTAATATAACTTCAAGCTGCTCAAACTCATTCAGATGCAAAAAATTCAGACCAAACATCCGGGAAACCAAGTATAAGCAATCAATTCTCTCTCCAGTCTTAGAAAGTGTATTGAGATAAGTGACTTAGTACTCTTCATTTCACATCACTGCTTTCTTGGAGATCAATGTAGCTGTCAAACAGATACACAGGCAAAAAAAAGTTCAGTTCAGTTGTTTATTAAACTGAATTTTTTGCATCTGAATAAGTTTAAGCAGCTTGAAATTATATTACGGTACTTGAATGTTTTAAATGAGAATTTTGTTATGAACATTGAAAAATAAAAACGACTGAAAACATGAAGAGTTAAATTCAGACAAAAAATTCAGATACTTAATTTCAGTGCAAAAAAACATTCAGATACTAATCTTAAGTGCAAAAAAAAAAATCAGTGCTTGAAATTCAATGGCTTTTATAATTCAAAGTTTGATGAGACATTTGCTTTCACAGAGATCCCCATCAGTGGTAAATATGACCCTGTCCAAACCTTTGGAGACATGTTGCCTCCATCAAATTCACAATTATCTTTTATTTCTTAGCAGTATTACAAGTTGAGTTCAAACATTTAATGTTTCCTGTGTTCCATTGGGAAGAAAAGTAAGTTTATGAAATATAAAAATCATTGCATTGTTATTTACACAGCACCCTTGTTTTCTGGAAATGGGTTTCTATTATTAGACCATCAAAAGTCATCAAAAACAATGGTTATGCAATCAAGTACTAACTCTTGTGAGTATCATGTGATTAAAATAGACAGAAAAGAAACATGAAATGTCTAAAACAGATTTAGTCAGTACAATGCCATAGCTAAGAATGTATGTGATTTTGGTTATAATCAAGAAAACCATGGAAAATGGATATCAGCTTTTAAACTCTGAGCTGTTTGTTATCATTATATTTGTTCAAATGTACCTTTAGTTGTACCAGGCATTAAAATGAACAATTAAAGAAAACATAGGGTAGTCTAATATTTTCTACGACTATATATTTATCACCTATTCAGGGTTCCTGAAGGTTTCCACAAGTTAAATTTAATACTTTTTAAGACTGCTTGGAACAGAATTGAATGCCTATTCCATGGCCATACTGGCAGAATTTCACCACTCCTAGTATTTGGGGAGAACTGTATTTTTTTACTTCAATGCCTTGATGCACTATTTGAGTAATTTCTCACCAAGGGCTGTAAAGTTAGTGATAATTGGTTCCTAATTTCAAGATAAATTGCTACATTGGAACTGAATCAATTGTATTTTTCCAGTTTGGACATTTAACAGACATTTAAACACAATACAGCAACAAGTTTACCTTTCATTTCAAATGTAATACCCTTAAAGTGTTGTTTTTAAAAGGTATTAAATGCAGATTTGGAAATTCAAGACTTAAGACCCCTAGGGAACCCTGCTTATTGTCATCTTTCAGAATCTAACTTATCTGGCTGAACTTAAGTGTGCTTGTGTCTGTTTTGTGTCTTTAATAATAACTGAGAAAATAAACAGGAACAAAAGAGTGAAAAGGAGACACTTTAATACGATCCCAATTTAATGAATGATACAGAAACAAAACATTTTCTTTTCATCTTAGAAAAAAAGGTATCCCAGGTATTACATAACACCTGGTGCGCGGCAACTACAAAAACAGAATAAACATGTTCTCATAGTTCGGAACCATAAAGAAGCAAACATTATGATCTCTGTACGATATAAGAGTCTTTGTGAGCGTCACTTATGACCAGAAGGCCACATCTCAAATGACACCATTCCCCATACAGAGTCCTACTTTTAGCCTGAGACCCACATACTGAGCTCTAAGTGTGGGCACAAAAGTAGAGCAGCATCCAGATGAAGAAGGCCTCATTTGAGAGAAGGCCTTGAAAAAAAAAAAAAAGGGACGCTCATTTTTTCTTCTTCTCATCTTTCTTGGCACCATCTGCTTTCTCCTTCTCTTTGTCTTTGTCCTTCTCATCTTTTTTCTCCTTGTCGTCCTTCTTCTCTTTTTTGCCTTCTTCCTTTTCCTGTCCCTCCTTCTTTTCCGCGTCTCGGTTGGAAATCTTGTTGTTGATCAGGTTGTGCAGTGCCACCACGGAGCGTATGAGTGAGGCCAGGTAGACCACCAGCATCTGGTCGTTGGTCTTAAGGTAGAAGGCTTTTGTGAACTCCTGCAAAAATAAAATATATATATAGAATATTCAGCATCAGAGACAGCATCTCACAAAAGAAGACAGTGTCTAATATAAGAAATGAACCAAGATCTACGAGTAAAAACCTGATAAACAGTTGAATGTAGAGATGTTTATTCAAGAAAAGGCCTACATTTTTGTGTGTATAATCATTCAAAGGAAGTTTCAATGCTAGTTGCAAGCTGAATTTAGGAAACTGCAGCTTTGTTTGTATTACTAAAAACCTGACTCAGTTTGCCCTTCGGTGGATGAAATGAGAGCTGCAACCAAGAGCAGAACGCATTTATGGTGTCAGGTATTTGGTTTGACGGTTTTTTTTGTCTCATGCCCATTTTGTTTTCAAATTTGTCACTGAACTTTGAGTTTTAAACCTTCATGAACAGTAGTATGATCTGCTTTTTTCCTCACAGCTGTATATCAAAAATACCCTGTATGAATCTAACCCTAATCAAACACATGATTAAACACATGATCAAATGACACCATCATCATGGTATGAGGTATGTATTTAGTATTTTATAGCATACAAACGTCTTACCAGTAGATTTACGTCTGGTAGCAGGTTGAAGACATCCTGCAGCTGGTAGATGATCTGATGGTTGATGGGAAGTTTGCCTGCTACGACTCTCTCCAGGTAGGAGCGAATGTCCAACAGCTTCGAGTTGAGTCCTTTCAGGCCGTGAACCTGATTTGTGATGCGTTGTGAGAGTGTGCCCACTGTGGTGTCTTTAATATCTCTGTAGAAGGGATGTTTCGAGGAGAGGTGAGTGAAAACATTTACAATTTCTGTTCCAACAGGCATTGAAAATAATATTCTGTTGACAATTCCTATTCATGATTATTATATACAGTCATATACCTGCTGAGAGACCACAGCTGTCCAGTATCCTTTACTAAAGTTGCATTCATTGTTTTAAACATAACTTGCCTTCATTCAACAAGAGGCACATCAGAAAACAAACATTGTAGATATATATAACTACTAGTAAAATAAACTAAGACAATACATAAAAGAGGGATTAGACCAAAAAATATATCCACTCATTTATTCATATTTTTTTCTGGTTTTTCTTTGATATTTTTCCTAAATGTTTGTACTTCGTATGGGTGCAGGCAACGCCAACACTTAACCCAGCATTTGCTACTAAGATTGATTTTAGACACATAAGTATTTAACAGAGATCAGAAGAACCTTGTGTTGACCCTCCAAGTCATAGTCCTTCCCCACAGACTTTCATTGACAAACTATATTATAACAAATGTATAACCTAACAATTGTAGAGTTTTTTAATTTGTTTTTTGTTCTTGGTCTCTACGTTATGTGATATTGTGCCTGATTTGTAAAAATCTATTTAGATACTTGAAGTAAATTCAAACTGATCTCTGAGTTGAAGGGGAGATTTAAACCCATTCCTGGCAAGGACATGATGTATAATAATAAAACTATTCTCTGCCCCTCTTTTGAAAGCTCGGTGAGACAGTGATGATAAAGACTCTACATTCTCTTCTCTGGGCATGGCCGGGGACACAGCTACTGACACTGATTTTCTTTCAGACTATGGTCCCAACTTTCAGTGTATGTTTTATCATAAATTACAGATTCTGATTTTGTTCTGTGCAAACAAGAACATCCCTGGTTGGATGCTTTTATAATGGAAAAAAATATATATATGTATACCTGAGCAAATGCTCCACTCCCACTTCTTCTGCTTCCTCTGCTCCAATCTCACTTGTGACGTGTTCAAATGTCTTGGATGTTGGAGTGCCGTCCTAGAAAGAGTAATTCACTATCATGATGACAATTCTGACAGCACTATTAACTCTAAAAGTTTGTTTTTAGCTCAAATACACAAAACCGCTGATCACAATTACTTTAAATACTATGTTAATCTCCAAAAAAATTTAACTATACCCGTAATAAACAAAAATGTAAATGTACTTGTGATGTAATTGATTGGAAAACACGCTGTAAAACATTCATCTGATTAAGTCAGTATTTCACTTACATCATGAATTTCCTCCACAGAGATGTATGCTTCTGTGGGTAGACCGAGATCTTTGGGCTTAACATCTATAATGACTAACACCTGGGAAGATACAAAAAAATACCAGTGACTTACTCAACATCATAATGGATGAGTAGAACATACAGAGAGAACGAAGCAACAAGTCACATACCGAATTGGTACAGTACTGCTTGATGAGCTCATTGATGGCAATGTCATTCTTATGCAACTTAGGTCCAGTGTGGTACCATCCAACTATTCTTTCTCTGGCTGAAGACATAAGAGAAATAAAAAATATGTGATCATCACAGTAGTAAAATACAGCTGGAGTACAGAGTTAGTAGGCTAACCAATGATGACTACAAACCATGCAATGGTATGAAAGATTTTTCTGGTAGACATTTAGCAATTCTGTTTCTATTAAACAATCATGCAAATTCATCTGACCCACAAAGTTATATAATAACAGAAGCAAAACAAGTGATTTTGCTTGTATGGAAGTTTCAAACATATAAGAAAGCCTATAATTAAATGTGATGATTAAATGATATATATACCAAAATAGAAAATTTTGCCTATGTTACTCATATAAATAGCTTCAATGACTTACCATTAACTTTCTTAAACATGCCATACATGTTTTCTAAGTAGTCATGATCCAGGAACCACACTGAGTCATCCCTGTCATCTTCATCAAATGGCACTGGCAAAGAAATGTGACAGTCATGGTTAAATATCATCTTGTCAAAAAAATTACTTTTTACTTACGATATGCTAAATAATAGCATTGAACACTTGTCATTAGTATAATTTCTTAAATACACTACAATATCAACTCTTACCTGCAAAGCTATTTGAAACATCAAGAACTTTTTTCTGCCATGATCCAAGGAGGACACCAACCACTCGTTTCTGGTTTCCAACTTTTCCTATTCTGTGGGGTAATCACATAAACAGAACTTCTCAACTTGACAAGTCATTTTCTTTTTTGAATGCTAAGCTAATACCCCAACCTTTGTTGTGCATCACAAATAAATGGAATGGCAACATCAAGTTTGTCGAGTATATGTGCGAATAGTTATCAAAGTTATTGTTACCTAAAGACTTAACTATTGGGCCTATATTGTCTCCTAATACAATCTAAGAGGCAAAATAACCTGATTTAAGTGAGCTAACTGGCAAGATCGTGTTCGTATTCACTGTCAATGGGGCTCTGACTCAGCAGGGCTAATGTTAGCTTAGCTTAGTAGCAACACAACGGGTAAGGACGTTTTATTTTCCAAAACTGATAAAACTGAAAACAGCACCATATACTACTTACCTGTTAAAATGATCAACCACGCTGAGCAACACCAGCGGATGAACAACCACATTTTCCACCGCTAAATCCGGCATTTTTTCAATGAAGATAAACAGCACTCACCCACCTCCTCACAATGATGGCTAACTTACACTTCCGCTTGCACCTGACGTCAGTTCCGGTTCCTTGGGCAACCTCTCGTTGCTCGGAGACGCCGCGGACAGCGAAACGCTCAAAGTTATCTAGACTTCAGTCAAGAGGCGAAATGGTATGAATTAAAATTTACAAAATAGTAATTTTAAGAGTACATCGAGCCATTTTCCATTTAATGATAAAACTGTTAAGATGATGCATTAAGATAGAAAGTTAATTTACATTCATTGTTTACGTATTGGCACCTTTCCATGGAAGTACTGGATATAACTCGATTAGCATTGTAGCAAACTGGTTGTCCGTATTAGTTATTTAGCCATTTTGAATTTGCTTCAGTTTTTTCCGGTTATTACCAGACTCAGCAAAAATACATTTTAAAAGCACATGTTTTATTAAATGTTTGCAGGCTGAAGTTGAAGAAATACTGAAGAGGATTGAATTCATACAAGGTGTAACTGGAACAATCATTGTTAATTCACAAGGTATGAGAAAAGCATTTCGCCATCAATTTTATAAAAATGTTCAAATAAAGCCTAGCCACTTCCTGTAATGATTTTGGGTATGTGATATTATATTGATATACCACGTTCAGGGCACATTCATTTCGTCTCGCTTTACAATACCTCATGGATACTTGCATCATTATGTTTACAGATCCACTGGTATGTAGTTTTCATGAAGTCATCACATGACCAGCAGATGACAGTACTTTTAAATGAACTGTTAAACTTCAACTTTTGGGAAAGCAGCTGGCCAAATAGACACATTCACGAGGCTTCATCACATTGCCACTTACCTGTAGTACATAAAATAACTATGTCTTTTAGGTATCCCCATCAAAACAACCTTGGACAATGTTTCTACAGCAAGGTATACAGAACTTATTCGCCCACTCACCATGCTTGCAAGGGGTATACTCAGGAATCTGGACCCTGAAAATGACCTGACCTTCCTTCGCCTTCGCTCCAAGAAAGATGAGATAATGATTGGACTAGGTGAGTGTGTGATAATAACAGCAGCCAGTGCAAACCGGCTTTGTAAATAATGTCATACACTCAGTTTCTTTCTGGTGTTTAATTTCATTTGTAACCATTATTTATTTTTCTTTAATATCTTTGCAGACAACGACTTTCTTGTGATAGTCATCCAGGAGCGACCAGGAGCAACTACTAACGTGAATCGGTTTGGAGCATTTAAATGAATCTATGGTGCATGCAGCCATGGCTCAGGAGGAAGAGTGGGTTGTTCAATAAGTGAAGGGTTGGAGGTTCAAATCCTGCACTGACCTGGTCATGTACCATCGTGTCCTTGGGCAAGACACTTCACCCACCTTGACTGATTGATTTTATTTTGACGTTGTGCACTCTATGTACAGTGTTGTTTCAATTCACAATAATAGAAATAACATTCACATATTATATACATATCATTATGTGTACTAACACACACCTTTAGTAGCCCTAAAGGGAGTGAGAAGAAATAAAACTTATTTACTCCCACCTCCAGTTCCAGTATGTTGTATGGTTGCAATGATATCAGGGAAATTAGTTGTAATCATTCATTAGTACACCAAAACAAACTGTAACAACATACAGAATACAAATACCCAATAAATACTCAAAAAACACAACAAATCATAGGTACCAAAACGATTATAATGTAAATAATGTAAATATAGTTAATAATGGCCTTAAAGTTACCACATCCCCTCATGTTGTACTCTCCTTCTCATTCAATGAAACACTTCTGAATGTTAGCTGGTAATCTGTGTTTACTTGTATAAGGTTTCTGCATTATACTGACTGACCAAATCAGGGAGCTTTAATAGTTTAGATTTGATTTTTTTAAAAAATATTAATATGATCTAAATAACCAGTCTTATGAATAATTCGAACTGCTTGTTTTTGGAGTGTGAGGAGGGGCTGTAGTGACCTTTTATAGGTGTTAACACATATTCCAATACCATGTTAAATATAGCAACACAAGACAGCAGTAAAATATGTAGAGAGCATTATAATAGAAAATGATTTTCTTTATTATAAAGATATTTTTTGACAGTTTACCCTGTATGCGTCTGATGTATGCGTTCCAGATTAATTTACCTATAATTGATCTATAATTGTTTATCTATAATCCCAAAAATTTATATTCTCTCACTTTTTCTATTACAACACCATCTATATTATTTATCATAAGTTTTCTTTATAATTACCAAATGCTATCACTTTAGTTCTATTTAGATTTAGTGATAATTTATTAATATCCATCCACATTTTTAATGTAGTTAATTCACTATTTACAATTTTTTAAAATTTTTATAATTTGCATAAAATACATTGCTATCATCTGTGAGCAAAATAAATAAGTTAAATATCTTAAAGATATAATTTATGTACAGGTTAAATAGCCCAGGACCCAAAATTGATCCTTGAGGAACCCCACAAGCTATATACTCCGACATTCAGGCTTAAAATCACTCATCTTGACAAACTGTCATCTCTCACTTAAATAGCTTTGGATCCAGTTCCAAGCTACTCCTGTAATGCCATATTTATCCAGTTTTTTTTAGAAATATTGTATGATTAATTGTCAAACGCTTTCTTTAAATCAATAAATACTCCAACTGCAATTTTTTTTGTCTAAGGGGTTTGTGATTTCTTCAACTCCACCAAAAATGGCCATTGCTGTTGCGCTTTTTGATCTGAAGTGTATTAACTTTCATTAATTGTTTTTTTTTGTTTTGTTTTGTTTTTTTACAAAATGTATTATTCTATTATTAAAAGGCTTCTCTAACATTTTTGAGAATTGTAGGAGCAGAGCGACGGGTCTATAGTTTGTAAAGATGTGTCTGTCTTTGCTCTTGTATCACTTTAGCCATTTTTATTTTGTCTGGAAAAGTTTCAGTAAGAAATGATAGGTTACATATGTACTTTAAGGGTTTTAATATAGTATCTATTACTTGTAATAAGTGTCAATATGTGATTATTACAAACTGCAATCATTTTAGATCAATCAGGTCCAACATTAACAAAAAAAATCATTGAATTTATTGACTATAATTTGTATGTCATTATTTAACCATTTATATCAGTAAAATAGAATATATATTCTTTTTAGTACCCTCAGTGATTAATTTCTTTAGTATGTCCCAAATCCCTTTAATATTATTTATATTTGTGGTTAATACATCATTATCATATAATTTCTTATTAACTCTTATTTGTTAGCTTATTTTTGTATGTTTTATATCTGTTTGTTTTAAGAATTAAAAAATCTTTTAAAGAGAGTACTTTTTACATGCAAGTCTTTAGTTAGCCATGGAAATTTATTAAATTTGTTCTGATTACATTGTTGAATTGGACAATACTTGTTATTTAAAGAACAAAAAATGTCCCGAAATCTATCATAGGCTTTATTTCTATCATTCTCTTGGTTTATACAATTCCAGTCCTGTTGTAGTAGGTCATGTTTGAGTGCGTCAGTTGTTTCATCATTTATTTTTCTTTTAAATATATTTTTTGTGATTTTTTTACTACTCTAATAAGAGAATAATTCAGAGGAATGTGAAGATAGGTAGATGGTCACTTATGTCACATATCATTAGACCACTGATTATGGTGCATTCAATATCATTAGTGAAGATATTGTCAGTGAGTGTTGTACTATGTGATGTGATCCTAGTAGGTCAGGTAATAGTAGAGAAAAGGCTCAAAATAGTCTATTCACAAATTCATCTGTTATATTATGCTTATTAGGACTCATTAAGTCAATGTTAAAATCACCATGTATGAATGATATGTAGTTGGAAACTGTAAACAT
>JAPTGZ010000023.1:11946479-11968609 GCA_029814645.1 Fowleria isostigma | reverse complement strand
CTTGACCCTGGTGACCTATATACAACTAATTAAAATATTTTTTTCTTTTCACATTGGATTTCAACAGATATACATTTGAGTACATCATTTAGGGCTGCGGACATTCTCTTCTCAACGATTTTAAATCTTATTTTTTTGTGAACATAAATGCCCATGCCCCCTCATGTTTTATTTACTCTGTTAATACAGTGGAAATCATATCCATCTAAATGAAAATGTATGCCTTTATTCTCATTGAACCAAGTTTCAGATATTGCTGTAATACAAAATGGATGCACAGATTCTTTGAGATAGTCTTTGATACCAATGAAATTTGTATAAATACTTGGTGTATGATTGAGAATTTCCCTTCAGAGTTGATAGAATTAAAGTCATTCTCAGTAATATTTACAGGCAATATTCATGTGTGAAGAACATACTGCCTGAGTCCATTTCATACTCTGGGACATTATGGTCAGTGTTGTCGAATGAATTCAGTTTCAGCTGATCACAGTCTAGAACCCTCTGCTGTAATCCTGTGCCACTACTGTCACTGAGAGGGTGAGCTGTGATTGGATGTCACTTATGATTGAAGATACAGATGATGTTTCAGTTAAACTTCTTCAGTTCTTCCATGCTCCTGATTACCAATACCTTAACCTGCTCTAGTATCCCATTGAGTTTTAAAAATATTTTTGCAGTATTGAAGTGTTTTGGATCTTGTTTTGCTTTCCATGCTATTTCCACATTTCTCCATGTCAAGTGGTCGTTCAAGTTTATATTCGTGCCCTTTAGTGTCTTGCCTTGCTTAAGCAGGACTACTTTGTTCTTCCTGTTGATAATTTTCAATATGACAGCTGGAATGTCGTTGTCTTTCCTCCTCGGGAGAGGGTGCTGAGCCTCAATGTTATCCAGCTCCAGCTTTCCCACCCAGGAAAGCTGCCACCTGTTGTTCACCTCTATCTCACTGGGCTCACCTCCATTGTCAGTGATCACTGCCTGGGCATATATATGACCAGAGCTTAATCTTCAGCTCGGTAACAACCATATCGCTGATGCGGGAGTACTGCTCCACTGGTGTATGAATGCATATGAATATTTGGAGGTGGTCGAAGGGGTCAGAGAGGCCGTAGGTGCAAATTGGCAGCCACACTCCTGTCAGCCTGCCCTAGGACAGCTGTGGCTACAAATGTAGTTTACCACCACCGGAGTGTGAATGTGAGAATGAATGAATAATGGATCCATTGTACACACTTTGAGCATGCGTTAATAGAAAAGCACTATATTTCTCACTTTCTTTTATATCTTAATTTTTCACTTGTAGTTCTTTTCTACCTGTGTTCTTCTTTGTACTCATGTGTTATGTGTTATATGTTGCTGCTGTCCACTAAAATTTCCCCATGGTGGAATTAGTAAAGTCTTATATAAATCTAATCCATTATTATTATTATTAGTTTTCACATGGTGGTTCTGTACATTAGCAAAAATCTTTCACCCGTTCCATTTTCTGCACAATCCGTCACTGTTTGTCCAAATCCATATATGCTGCCTTTCGCTGTGGTTTCTATTGAAAAGTTGATAAAAAAAAAAAAAAAAAAAGTTACTGACCATAATGGAGTTTTTTGTTTTTTTGTGTACCATTAACCCTGTATACAAATACTGTAACTGAAATAAATTCAAGAGAAACATAGACATTTATTCTTACTTTTTAAACCTGGAGAATACCAACTAAAAATGTTCCATGGTGAAAAATTTAGTCCAATTTATTTTTGTTTATGCTGACCACTTCCTTCTGTATTTGCAAAACCATGTTAACCACAGGAAATGGTCAATGATAGAACAGCAAATTCATTAAACAAACATTGACCGCCCTTAAAATATTTATCAGTCGTCAGAATTTCAGACATTTTACAAATATTTTAATGTAAATTTAAATCATAATGTACAACAATATATGTTAATAAATAATTCATCACAATTATACAGCCCAAATAATACATTACACAACTGATTGAAACAAATATGCAGGCTTTCACAGCATGTCTGTAGGTTTGACTGAACAGGCGACGCAGGAAGGTGATCTGGGGAGATTGCTGCTCTACATTTACTATTCTTGTGCTTGTCACATGGGGCTCCAGGGATTTTGATTTTCAGAGGCAAAGAGGCAGGACTGAACTTAAGTAAAAATAAATTTCATCAAAAGAACAGTGAGGAAGTGTTTTGCTGTTATCCACAGAGGGATTGTTTCATTCCAATTTTATTTTCACCTATAAACTTTAGATCATTTCCTCAAGGATTCTAATGAACACGTAAAAACATTAGGTTGTCCAGTTTCCAAAGAAAAGCTATGGCCTGTGAAAACATGTGTAAGGGTGAATTTTATGTCAAGAGTTGCCAATTGTCTAACAACATCTACAGAATATTGCAAAAGCCCTTTAAATATCACAATGTTTTGTCAACATGTAGACATGTGAAGGGCTTAGGAAACTAAGTCTGGGATCTGTAAAACAAAATAAAAAGCTGATGTGAGAAAAGGACCGACATTTGTCTTTTCTTCCATCCCAATTTTTATCATCGTCCATTCCCAAACATATTAACACCAAATAACATTTTTCAAATGCAACTGTCCTAACATTGTTCAGTTTCTAAACATTTTTATTCTGACCAGCAGCAATCCAAACAAAACATATGGCTTCCCACAATAAATGGTTGTACAATAAAACATACAAAATTCTTTGTCTATCACAACTGACATTACCAATGGAAAATTTAATAAAACCTCAAAAACTTCATTGATACAATTTCCCATTATAGATAATATCTTTTAGGTGTTTCCTATCCTCTGCAAAACCTTCACCAGCACACAAACTGCTTCATTTGTCAGATACAGTACTCATTACACACTACAACATTATACCACACAGAGGGCGATCAAGTATTTCCTCAACCTCTATTTCAAGTGCATCCTGTCAAGTTTAAGGCCTGAGGTGTGCTTTGATTCCTTGACTCAATTTTCATTCTCTGAGTATTAACCACTGCACGCTTTGTCTCATCTCATTGCTGTCCATATAGGCTACAGATTTGTGCCGAGTCATTAGTGTAGATCAATATATTTTATGCAGATATTGATAGATATGAGTTATATATGACCAAGTCCTTAAAGCAACTAATGGGAGTGTTGAGTGTTACTCTGACAAAGATGCTGGTTCACCTACACAGTGTTGTTACAATCTATGGGCACAATGAGAGAGAGTGGGAATGCCCAGACTATTTAGTCACCATGATTATGGTTCCCATGGCGATTATGGCAGGTAATCAACTGAATCTGGATCCAGTCAGGTAACAGAAGTGATTGACCACAAAGGTGCCGAGGCAACAAGTGGCTCCTTTGAGGGATTCAAGTACAGGGAGTGGTCTGGCTCCGATTCTTCTGGTTCTCGTTGCATGTCCGTCAGAGAGTCTGTGTCAGGGGTCACCTTGGCGTGTGCCCGTTGACTTGGCCCCTGCCCCATTGGATGCTGGGTAGTGTCAAACACCTCCTGAAGTGCTCCAGCTGGGCCTGCAGTCTCTCTCTCTCCTCTCGCACTTTCTGTCTCTGAGTCACCAGCTCCTGCCAAACCAGGGACAGAGATGGTTTTTATTTTAAAACCTCATTATCTGTACTTTGACACTTTACGACACTTTACACTTTACTACATTTTCATCAAGATTCTGAGAATATGAAAACATGGAGTAATAAAGACACAAATTGTTTGAGTTTCTTACCCCCATATTGAGAGAGAGCTGCTCTGCGGTTCGGGTGAGACTGTAGTTTTGTGCTTCAAGTCTCTTACATTGACTGTGGAGAACCTGCCTCTCCATACTCCACTCTGTACAGACAAATACACACACAGGGTTTATACTTTTACACTGATGTAATGGAAGTTTTTATGTGGGACAACTATTCCTTTAACTAAAAATAGATGGTGATGACATGTAGAATGAATGAATGAATGAATGGTTTATTTTAGTTTGTACATTAATCATTGCACTTGGTTCAATAATTATAAACATTATTATTATAAAATATTATAAACATTAAAAGAAGGAATAGGCTCGAAGCAAAAGATTATTTTGTGCCTATCCTTCTCACCTGATCCACTATAGCACTGGTATTCTCATTATAACAAAAAAATCAACATCAAAAACACATCTACCATCTCAACTAAATATTCCTGAATTATCTTATACTTCAAACATTTTTTTTTAACTTTGTCAAAGAAGTGAACAATTTAAATTCATCATCAAGTCCATTCCATAATTTCACACCCACAATTGAAATACATCTAGACTTGACATTTGTCTTCACTTTAGGACATTCAAAAGTATAAAGACATCTTAACCGTCATTTATCTTTGAGGACATGTTCCTTAATTGAATACATAAATAATTAAAATGAATGACTTTATCTAAGTACAGTAATGGGGGAAAATAAGTCTTTGGACACTTGTGAAAATTTTACAGTGTCAAATATTATCATGAAATATAGTTGCAGAAAAAAAATATATTAGACCATCAAAAATAATCAAGAACAATGTTTATGCAATCAGGCACTAACTCCTGTGTGTATCATGTGACTAAAATAGACAGAAAACAAGGAATGCCTAGAAGCACTGTTTTGTCAGTACGATGCTATAGATATTGATGTAAGAACTGATGTGATTTTGGTTATTATCAAGAAAACCATGGAAAATGGATAGATATCAGCTCTGAAATTAAAGTACTATGGACTACTTTTGTTGTTGTCATCAAATTTGTCTAAATAAATGTACCTTTAGTTGTACCAGGCATTAAAATAAACAAGAAATTGAAGAAAACATAGGGTGATCTAATAATTTTTCCCGTACTTGTATTTGCGCAAAAATCTTTTTTGTGTTTCAAAAGGTATGGCTGCATCAGGAAGACACAAAGAAATGCAAATAAATGTTTTTGTTTATTGACAAGAAAAAACAACTTAACTAAATTCTTGACTGTTTCAACATGTCATACCCTGGATGTGTTTCATTATCTTGCTGAAACATCCAGATTTCATCTTGACAGAATAGTACAGGTGCAGAACGAGCGTGTGGGTTTGGAGAATGGAGCAATATTTCCCAGAGTTCAATGACTGAAGAGCCTCAGATCAGCTGAAACACTCAGTTTATTTAAATCCAGGTTAAAGACCCACCTGTTCTCAGCTGCATTTGAGTAGAATTCTTATTCAGAAGTTCAGATCTGCACAGTTTCTTTAATGCTTAAAGTTTTGATAATGTATAATTTTAATATAATTAATGTCCTTCTTTTATTCTGTGAATGCATTTTAAAATATTTTTTTTATCTTTGATGATTTTAAATGTCTTTTTTTCCTTTTTATTTTAATGTAATTTTAATGTCTTGCTTTTTTATGTGATTTTTTATTTTTATTTTTTATACCTTTGTAAAGCACCTTGAGGTACCCTGTGTATGAATAGTACAATACAAATAAACTTGCCTTTAGAGTGATTCTTAAGGCAATTTTTCACTAATGTCCAAAAAGTTTTTTTCCATCACACTATAATAATCACACTTATTCAGAATAACATCTGAGCCCTCTGAGACCAACACTAATTCTAGTTCACATAAATCTAAAACATTGACTCACCGTCCACATACTGCTGGTAGGCCTCGAACACCGCCTCAATCCCCTGCCACTTCCCTGGCACCTCCTCCATCTCCTCCTCTTCATCCTCATCTTCCTGCCCAGACTCTTCCTCTTCCTCATCAGACAGGCGATCCTGTGGTGCCGGCATGTCTCGACTGGCCAGATGGGGATGGAAGTGATGACCGTTGATGTTTGGATGCTGAGAAGTGGGGTTGAGACTGGAGGCTTTCACTGGGGAGATGTTGCGAGGCAGTGAGCGGTCTGTGTTCAGGCCTGTCTCAGGAACACAGTTTGAACCACCTTAAGAAGAAACAGAGAAACAAATATCATCATTAGTTTTGTTTATTTAATGTTTTTTACCATTATTCCACTTTAGAAAGCACTATAGTAGAAATATAGTCAGTTACAGATGACTAGGTACACTACTAAAAACCAAAGTTATGATTATTTTTCAGGTTAGATTACATTGAACTCTACTGATCCTTTGGGCAGAGTCCTCAAGAAACTGAGGATGAATATTTGCCAATGGGCTGTTAAAGAACTGCCGAAACACAGGACCTTTAGATCTTCAGTCTAATGCTTGAACAACTGAGATATTTCCACACAAAAGGACTTAATCGTTAATGTTTCAAACTAACTGACAAGACCCAAAATATGATTGAAGCCTTTCATAGTTATTCAGATTTAATTAAAGCTACATTAATTGCAATAATGACTCCAACTCTTAATTGTGCAATTGCATTTTCTAATATTTGCAATATTATATTTGCTGTGACATTTTCATTTCCCCACTGTTGGATAAATAAAGTCTTATCTTCTGTCATCTTATCCTGATATGTTGTGCAAAGAATCCAAATTACAAAGAAAGTCTCTACTATGCTACAGTTTAAAGAACTGTTTGTTCATAGTTTAATCCTTATGGTTTTTGTCATTTTGTCTCAGTGACTGAAGTTTCCCTGAATAAAATGATTGTGTATAGTTATATTTGACACAAAAATTGTAGGTTTTCTTAACCCTTTAATTACCCCCACCAAGAAAAACCTGATGAAAAAATTGTTTGATTGCATTTTTTATTCCCTTGGGTGAGTAATTTCCAGATTTGTTTTTTTTTTTTTTAACTATACTTACTAATATCAACTCAGAAAATTACTGAAAGAAGTCAAAAATTACTGAGTTAACTCTTTCAACATATTTATGATGTACTACCACTAAACGTTTAATATTTGCAGCAATAGATTAACAGAGGTTTTGATTTTATAACAATCCATTATTTCATATTGGCTTATTTCTTCTACTCTTACCATAAAGCTACAAATCAACTATTTGACTGAACATGTTTATAAAGAATTACCACATATCTAATTTAACTCTTTTGTGACATCAAATAATACAATTATGTTCAGGAAAGCCTCTTATACAATGATATACCAAAAAAGTATTCATATATTTCATGTTTTCACCAAAAACAATCAAAATCAGTTTAGTGATTTTCATCTGTCTTGGCTCAATAAGGTTTGGATAAGTTAGGTACTCCACTTATTGATATATAATGACTCAAAATGTACTAAACCAGGGGAGTCAAACAGCAGTTCTCGAGGGCCGGTGTTCTGCATGTTTTAAATATTTCCCTCTTCCACCACACCTGGAAGCCTTGACATTGTTATCAGTCTTCTGCAGAGCTGGATGATGAGCTGATCATTAATTGAACCAGGTGTGTGGAAGAGAGAACTATCAAAAACATGTAGGACGCCGGCCCTTGTGGACTGGGGTTCGACACCTGTGTGCTAAACATATGGTTGAGCAAGCAGTTAAAGGGTTAAAGCAGTGATATGTTCTCTTTATGAAAAGAGCTTTATGGATGTGTTTATGCTCAAAAAAAAAAACTACTGACACATTGAATCCACTATAATGAATATCTGGGTATTATGCTAAAGGAATAAGACATTGAAAAATCTAATTTAAAGTCGAAATACCACTAGTTTACTAATGATTCATACATAAAACAAAATAGCGCAAGTAAAGAAAATTTATATACTACATATATCCATTTTAGTTCAAAGAAAATATATGTAGAACTTCATATACTACTGCATCTATTTCCCCAACACCCCTGATCAATGCTCAGCTGCAGGGATATGTACACACCACTAGAGGGCGACATACTATTTAAACTGATGATTCGTTTAAATAGCCATGCAGCTTTGGGACTGGGAGTCTAACCTTTGCTCTGCAGTGTGTTGTGTGTGGACTGCAGCACAGCCTGGTGGAAGTGCTGAGCAAAGGTCTCAGGTGTGAACCTCTCCCAGGGTCGATTGCGTCCGTTCTGCACAGTGTTGGGCTCCTTCTTCAGCGTTACAGTAGCAGCAGCAGTAGCAGCAGTGATGCCATTCTGGAGGCTCTGAAGCTTCCTTTTTGACTGAGCCTCCATGAGTTCAGTCTTTTCATGATGGGTGGCCAGGGGTGGAGGAAAGCAGGCCACCTGGGAGTCTATAGAGGACTTGAGTGTGTCATTGTAGAGGAAATGCTTAGGTTTGTTTAAGTAGGGAGGAGAGGGGCTCGGGGACTCTGGGTAAAGATGTCCATTTGGTTGACACGGCGGAGGAGCTGATGTAGAGTCACCTGTAAAGAAATAAGAACACTCCATTAACTTTTTATGCAATCTGACAGGAATGTATGTGATTATCTGTGTGATACCAGTATGTATAGTAGGAGTTTGTCTCACCACTTGATGGAGCAGGAGGACTGCTACATGGAGGTAATGGATTATATCTGAGAGTGTCTAATGTCACTGTCTTCCTCTGGATGGCCCTCAGCAACTCCTCTGTCCTCGCTCTATCTACAGAGGAACAGACAGAATGAGAACACCTGTCAGCGCTTCCAAAACAGGACGACTCCCAAACTGGAAAAAAGCAATGATGTAAAAATGTCACTGAATGGATGATATGAGGATGTCCACTACAATACCCCCACAGATATACACACATTACAAATCAGAAATCACCTCTGGTTAAGCTTAAGCGGATAAAATTTAACCTAACAGTCACCTTCCTGATTCTGATCCCAGACCAGTGTCGTTATTATAACTACAAAATCAACAATAAAGTAGCAAAAAAGAGTGTCAACAGTCTTCAACGCTTATTTTGTTTGAGTATTTTTTTTTAGAAAAACCAGAAAAAGAGCGGGCCTTGACTTTCTAAACTCCTGATGCTTCTGTAGAATTCTTGTGTTAGTGACTAATACGAATAAATACACCCACATACACTATATAAGCAAAAGCAAGTGTATACACGCTATATGGATATAAATATTGGGGCATATCACAAGTTATTTTAGAACATTATGCATTTCATTTGATTGATTCAGTGGAAAGAGACAGGACATGAGTGGGAGGATAGAGTAAGAGACAGTCCCATTTGTGCTATTTTGAAGTATTACATGATAAAAATGTCAGTTGCCAATAATTAGCACAATAAATGTAAAATCAATATTTCTTTTAAGTTTAAAGGCTGGTTTTTATTCCTGAGTGAGTGTTGAAGAAACAGATGATACTTGTGGTTTAATGATAATCTATATTATAAAAGCCAAGTGCGTGCGTCTGAGGATTCACACAAAATCCGGAAAGTGCTGCCGTTTGGCATATTAATGTATTTTTGGTCAAGGAACAGACCAGCAAAAATGACAAGTTGATTTGATCAATATTTTTGGAGATACTGGTAATTTTGGAATATAATAGTCTTACAATCATGTTGCTATGGCCAAAACGCTTTGGCAGTGACAACTGGACAAATGTGGTACAGCATGCATAAATACACAACAGAATAAAAACCACCACATCTGGAACCTATGGATCTCCATGGGTCAACACACTAATTTATATTAATCTAGGGATAAAACATTTTAATAAATTCCAATGATAAAAAAAACATGGATGTAAAGTAATATTAGGTAAAAACAAACATGTTGTTTTAGATGACAATGTCAGCAAAATTGATCCTAAATACAAAACAAAAATGTTAATTGCTGTACGATTTATCTCAGCATAAAATTTAATTATGTGTCATTACTGTTTAGTAGCAGTAAAACACCAGAACTCAATGTGTTCCAATACTTTTGCTCATATTCAATCACAGAAAAAAATTATTAGACTATCAAAAGTCATCAAAAACAATGGCTATGCAATCAAGTGCTAACTCATATGTATCATGTGACTAAAACAGACATAAAAGAAAGAATGGAATGACTAAAAGCACTGTTTTTGTCAGTACAATGCTGTGGTTATTGACGTAAGAACTTATGTTATTTTGGTTATTATCAAGAAAACCATGGAAAACGGGTAGATATCAGCTCTTAAATTAAACTCTTATGAGCCATTTTTGTTGTTATCATTATATTTGTCAAAATAAATGATCTTTTAGTTGTACCAGGCATTAAAATGAACAAGAAATTGAGGAAAACAAGGGTGGTGTAATAATTTTTTCCTTGACTATCAACTCATATCTACTTTAAAAATATGTGTCTTTTTCAGTCCGAAGTTGTCTTTACAGCACAAAGTAGGTACATGTTGCTCCAACCTCCTCCTTCTGATTCTTCTAAACTTTATTCACGTCTCATCCCTCCCACAGGCTGAGTGGATATAAAGTATTTTTTCCACAGGGAATCACCACGACAACAGTGAAGACAGTAGAAGTGCATGTAGGCTGTGTGTGGACACTGCACAGGTTTGTACCTCTCCTCTGCTGTGGGCTGACGTGGCAGAGGTTGAACCTAAGCAGGAAGTCTTTTTTATCCTCCAGTTCGGGGGCGCTGTCCATCTGATCGGCCGTGTACGGGGTGGTCAAAGGAGTTGTAGGTGCCGAGGGTGACGAGGCCTTTTTCTTTCCTCGTACCGCCGGTGGTGAGAGGCTGCGTTCTCTCAACATCCTCCTCCTTTTCCGCCTTTTCCGCACCACAAGCTCATCACGATGGGCGAGCGTGGTCAGGCCGCACATACGCAGAAAATCCACTTTCTGCAAATGAAGAAATAAAGACCAAAATTTAGAAGCCTGTTCAGTTTTTTACAGTCTGCAGGGATGAATATGCGGGCATTTCTGCTTTCATACACCTCAGAGGACGTGTCCAGTTTGAGCGGGGGCTGCTCTGTCACTCGTCTTAAATGGGCTTTGACTTCCTCCTCATCGCTCTCATCATAAGACTCGTCCATATCGTAATAATAACCTGGTGGAAGCAGAGAAAGAGAAATATTACTTTTTATTATTAAAGATTTGTAAACACTCCCTGATGCAGTCCTTTTGTATGATTGGATTTGTGTGACCAGTACAGATACGAATCAGACTTGAGTAACAGTAATAATACAAATTTTGGCTATAAAATTTCCAATAATCCAAATTCCAACACATAAAGACCTAAACATCAACCACTCACCAAAAGCATCTACTGATGTTTTATGTTTAATACTTGTTGACCCAATAATCCTATCAATACATGTAAATAATTCAGGTAAAATAAAGTTTATCAGCTTTTTAACATCATTAGATATAATCCATTTGGACATTGACAGGCTCCGTAGTTACCATGGAAACATCATCATCATCTTCTACAACATCAATTCACCACTAAAACCCATGGAGTTTGATAAATAGATGCTTGTTTTTGTGTTAATGATATATTTTGCTGAAACAGACTAATTAAATGCAGGAAAATATTTGACTTCCACTGAAAAATGCAAAATACAGAGAATAATATTGTAATAAATGGAGATAAATCAGTTGGAGAAGAAAAAAAAACATTTGGAACTTATAACAAAAATAGCTGTGGGTCTTTAAGGGTTAAAATGAATTCAAATGTATGTAAACAATTCAACAGTATCTTCTAAAAAGTACAGGGACTCTAACCATATTTCTTATAAAGTTTACTGACATTTTAGTGAATGGGTCCTTCTATGAAACTGGTCCCTAAAAACAGGACATGGGAGATAAAAAAAAAATCAAACCAGATGTAGACAAATGTTATAAGCAAGTTTGGAAGCACTTTGGGTCTATTTAAAAAAAACAAATATTTACTGAGATAAAACAGAAACTATTTTTCAGATAAAACATATTTTTATATTATTTTTTTATACAAAAACTTGCATGTAACATGGTAAAAGGACAACAAAATTTCATGCTACTATTTTTTCAAAGTGCCAGGTACCAAAATGAACCCAGTTTTATAGAAGCACCTGAATAAATAAACAAGATTTCTCCATTTTTCAGTTAGTAGTCCCAGTTCAGCAGCACCAGATGATGAAGATGCATAAGCAGAGTTGGTAAGAGTTGTGACTACAGATAAAGACCTGGCTAAAAGTAGCATAATTTAAAATTACTGAGACAGAAAAATGCTGAACATTGAATCTGATGTTTGGCTTTTCCAGTAATGGTAACTGTTTTCTCTTCATTGGGTACATTTATGTTCTGTATGTTATGTTAAAATTAGTTTTGGTGTACTAATGCATATTTACCACTAATTTCTCTGATATAATTGCAACCATAAAAGTTTAAGTAGTCAAACTAGAAGTGGGAGTAAATAAGTTTTACTTCTGTTCACTCCTTTTCAGGCTACTAGGGTTGTATATAAATAGTGAATTATTGCATACATTTATGTATATTGTGTACACATAATGATATGACTATTATGTCATCTTGGTATCTATAATCTCTTGTGTTTTATTGATATTTTTCTCCTTATTAGGTTACATTTGTGTTTTGTATGGTGTGTTACAGTTAGTTTTGGTGTACTAATGAGTGTTTACAACCAATTTCTTTACATGTGTATGTTTCTCTATACATTTTGGATTATGTAAATTTCTCTCTCTGTATGTTGTGTTTATGACAAATTCCTCTCTCTATATTTTTGTACACGTAAGGAAATGTATATAATCAGTATTGTATATGGAATGCACAAGCTCGAAAAAAAATCAATCCATCAATCGCTGGTCTGTAGATCCTTCATCACCCTCACCTCCTTCCCTGGCCTCCCTCCTCTTCTTTTCCTCCAGGTCTAGTTTGCTGAGCAGGCGTCGGTGCTGCTGAAGCACCTCGTCGTACACCAGTAAACTGTCTGGGGCCTGACTCTGACGCTCCCTCACCGGGGACGGAGACGCCGTCTGACGCTGCCCCCCCAGGTCGCTGCAGGACCCGTGGACCGGGAGAGACACGCAGGGTCTCTGATGGAGGTTATTGATGTGGTGCCTCTGGTATAGACTCTGAATGGCTCTGTCCTGATCAGCTTTACTCCAGGACCCTGCCTCCTGGGAGCTGGTCCCCCTCAGTGACGGGTACCTGTCCAGGCCCTCCGCCCTTCTCCGCCCTCCTTCTTCCATCCTCTCCCCCCAGCTCAGGGGGGCTCTGTCGGCTCTAGTCAGTCCTGGAGGAGGCCGAGTTGGTGGCGTAGGGGGGTTTAGTTTTCGACGGGTGTCCACAGGAGTATCAACGAAGGAGGCTGGATTCCACAGTGTCGTCGGAGGAACTGAAGGGTTATGGGGACCTTTAGGGGAGATGAGGGGGGGCGGAGCTCCAAGGCTGGGAGGGATGTCTTTACTGCTTGAGTTGGGAAGGACTGAATTAGTTCTGTTTAAAAGGAAAAAAGAAAAATAGAATTAGCTTTTAATCCTTAAGATATATGCCAAGTAGAAGTGAAAAACAGTTTCTGATTACCATTAACCCTTCAACTGCTTGCTCAACCACATGGTTTATCATATTTTGAGTCACTATATTTCAATAAGTGAAGTACCTAACTTATCTGAACCTAAGTGAACCAAGAAAGAGGAAAATACAGATAAAAGATGAAGATAAAAGATACAGAAAGATAAAAGACATTTTGACTGTTTTTGATAAAAATATAAAGGATATGAATACTTTTTGGGCATATCATAGTATAAGAGGCCTTCCTGACCATAATTATATTATTTGATATCACAAAAAACTAAGATATGTAACAATTTTTTAAAAACATGTTCAATCAAATGGTCAATTTATCGCTTTATGGTAAGAGTAGAAAAATTAAACCACTATGAAATAATAGATTATTTGTTATAAAATCAAAACCTTTGTCAGTTTCAGCTTGTTCAACTGTGTGTTTCACTATTTTGGTGAAACATCAAGTTAAGACCTTGATAGAACAGAGCATGTACAGAAGGGATCATCTGGGTTTAGAGAATGGGACAATGTTTGGCAGAGTTCAGTGACTTCAATGCCATTAAGATCTTAATGCAATATAATACAAACATGGTCCAGAAACGTTTCCCCATCACTGTATATTCACATTTAAAATACAAATTTTTTGCTTCATAATGATATTATGTGGTGCTCTTACCTGTGGTTATCCTTCCGTGGCTCCACCCCTTTCCCGGGTGACCTGAGGCCCAGCTCCAGTGGACGGTCTCTCTCCTGCCCTTGTCCTCTTTGCCTTGTTAACCACGCCTCCTCATTCGCTCTCTGAGTCATCATGGCAGCTGCCAGAGCTCCATGAATCCCTCCAGCAGCAGTGTGATGCTTGCCCATGTGAGAGGGCACCAGGCTGGGCACTGGGTGTGGGATGGAGCCCCTGGAGGAGTGAAGGCCAGGCTGCATGGGCAGAGGTTTAGGGGCTGTGAAACCTGAGTGCTCTGACTCCTTGGGTTTATCTGGAAAAACAGTAGGTTAAAAAACAACAATCATTTTAAATCTTATTAATGTGTTAAATATTAGATATTGAAGGTGTGATGTAAGATGAGTAATGTGATTAACAGCATAACAATGACAAGATGATATCTCAAAAATAAGTCAAGATAAATAAGCTGAAATCCACTACACACACTAGATTAATGAAATAAATATAAATATTAGTAGCAAAAAGAAACAATATGTATGCTGCAGTTTACTGATGTTTATGTTCAAGGTTGAGTTGTTGAGCTATTTTATAAACTACTGATAGTTTAATAAATAGCCATACATATGTTTTCTATAAGGTCATCACATATTTCTTTTGCTTTTGTCCTGTGTGAACCACATAATTCTAAAAAGTCAGCTATTCAAAAGCTCCAGAAAACAGCCCTATTTCAGCTTTGTGACAGTGCATTTTCCAACCTGACAAAGAGAGTTTTTAAAAAGTCCATTTATCTTAAGATGGAGAATTTTAAACTCATAAAGGAACACACCATCCTTCTGCTCCACATATGGACTTCAGTGGTGGAAAAACACTTTTGGACACCTCATACATTTGTGATATATTACATTAAGAGTCATTCTTAAGTCACTGAACTCTGCCAAATCTTGTTCTATTCTCCAAACCCACATGCTCCTGCTGCACATACTGTGTTCCACCAAAGTCAAAACTGGATGTTTCAGCAAATTACTGAAACATGTCCAGGGTGTGATATGTTGAAACTGTCAAGAATTTACTTTTGTTTTTTTTTTACTTGTTAACAATAAACAAAAAAAGAAGAAGGTGTGTTTTTTGAATTCCAAAAGCCTCACCTTCTTTCATGATAATATTTGAGCCTCATTTAAATAAATATTCAGGAACTTTGAGGTGTGGTGGAAACACAAAGCACACAAATTACCAGGAACTCTCTTACTCAGGTAGATAAGTTCCTGGTAATAAAAGTACCTGGGAGGCCCTCAGTGTATCGGTGGTTACTAGTTGTAATGCGTCTGATGGAGTAGCTGTGTCCCTCCATTGCCATCGTCATGATATTTGCTGCATGTTTCTGCTGTGCCTTGTAATTTTCTTTTCTTCTTATGATTTCATCATTGTCGGTATTATTTTAATTGATTAAATTTGTCTTTTTTATTGTTTGGGGTTTGTTTTGGTTTCGTTGTGTTTTTCTCTGTTTTTCTTAAAGTTGACCTATGCACTTGGACTGAGAGGGGGGTGGGTTTGGGTGGGATCTGAAGTTCTATCGCTATAACTCAGGGGTCTCAAACATGGGGCCTGGGGCCACCAAAAGGTCCGATCCAGCCCGTGGAATAAATTTGTGAAATGCAAAAATGACACTGAAGATACTAACAATCAAGGATGTGCAGACCACCATGATCTAAAGTGGGTCAAACCACTAAAATACTATAATAATTAACTATAAATAATGACAAAAAATGATTCTCTTTGATTTAGTGTAAAAAAGTTAAATTACATAAAGATGTTGGCATTTGTAAACTATCCTTTTACAAAAAATGTGAATAAATGGAAATGTCTAAACAAAAATAAATGCATTTTTACCAAAATTCTGCTTGTTATTAATGTTTTGTGTGTTTGTAGATCCACTGTGATCTGTAAGTTGTCATGAACATGTGTAAATGATAAACTGACACATGATAAAATTCCCCTTATTTTCCTTAAGATATTTCAGGTTGTTCATGTTATTCACATTTTTACAGAATAGTTTGTAGATGTAAACATTATTATACTGTAATTTTACTTTTGTCACTGTTATAATTTTACTGGTTCGGGCCACTTCAGATCATATCGGACTGAATGTGGCCCCTGAACTAAAATGAGCTTGAGACCCCTGTTGTAACTGATGCTGTGAACTGTGAAATATATATAAAAAATGTCAATAAATAAAATGAGGGAAAAAAAATGTTCCTGGGAATCTGATGAAAATGGGGCTAATATAAAAACTTATGGGAGCTTCACCTTTAAACACCGATGAGTAATAAGAGTATTATCACTTTTAATTAATTATGAGCTGTGTGAGTGTGTAAATATTAACATATGCCTGGTTTTGTCTACATTTCGTGTGTGTTGTGCATGTGTGTGTGTGCGTGCTGATGTGTAGGTACCCAGTCTGTTTGGGGTCAGCCTCTCCCCTGGCCTGGCCCTGTCCTCCGGTGGTGCCCTCCGAGCCTGCAGCTCAGCCAGGTAGTGGCTCTCCGCAGCTCTGACCATCTGCTGCTGTCTCTCCCTCTGCCTCTCCTTCTGTCTGTCCAGCTCCCTCTCCCTCTCCCGCTCCCTCTCCTCCTCCCTTTCTCTCTCCAGCCCTGCCTCTCGCTCTCTCTCTTTCTCTCGTTCGCGCTCCTGCTCCCTCTCTCGCTGGCGGAGCTCATTCTCCATCTGTAGCCTGTGGGGGAGGTTGACAAGTATGCACACACACACGCCATGTAGACACACACAAACACACGGGGGAGAGGTGAGAGATGCAACACCCAACATGAGGCAGATATTAACCACACACTGGTGAACCTCACACAAACATTTCTGCTCAAACAAACACACACTCGCAGAGGAACACACGCAGATATGCACACACATACTCCACTTACCATGAGGAAAATAATCCATACACAGCATGACTGAGCAAGAGCAGATGAACACTTAATAGGTATCCACAGGAAAAGGACGTACAGGCACACACACACACACACACACACACACACACACACACACACACACACGCACACACACACACACACGCATACACATAAACACACACACACAGACAACAGTCCACATTCAAAAGCAATCAATAGCACAACAAACTACAAGAAATGCAGGAGCCATTACAGAAGCAGACGATAAATACCATCCATTTCAAACACAAACATTCCCCCTGTGTATTATGCCACAGGGAAACAATGTGTATTGTGAAACTGAGAGAGGAGCTGAGTACTGAAGGAAAATGGAAGGAGAGAGATGGAGTAACAAGAGACTTCCTCATGCATGTACTTGCTTCCATATGCATGTGTATATGTGAAGGGCAGTGTGTGTGATGAGTGTATAGGAGGCACTGTGGGGTGTGTGCTAAAAATATCACACACTCAGCAACCTGTGCCTACCCTGCAGAGAAAGATTACACAGCCCTGCAGACAGAGTGAGAGAGACAGAGGTGATGACTGAAGAAAGAATAAAAGAAAGAAAGAAGAAGAAGAAAAGAAAAAAGAAACAAGGGTATTTATGCGCAGTACATATATACATGTATATTACCTCTCTGCTAGTGCTGTGTGGTTAAGCTCTCCAGGATAGCGGGCTCCAGGCAGGTGCAAGTGGAGGGCAGAGGGGTGGAGAGAAGGGAAGGCCCCCCCTGCAGGCACAGAGTAGAACTGCGACCGCAGTGCAGAAAGACACAAAGACTCCTCCATCCTGAGACAAACGGGAGGCAAACCAATTAGCCTGCATCTGTACGGAAAACCAGGTATGACGTCCTGCAGCTGTTTTTAGTAGCGTTTAACTGTTTTCTGACTTTGAGAACATACTCAGCAAACTGCAAATCAGTAAGGACTTTGACCCTTAAAGACCTACAACTATTTTTGTCGCGACTTCCAAATGAATTTTTCCCTACATTTAACCTTTCCAACGTGATTTATCACTGCTTATTATAATATCATCCTCTGCATTTTGCAATTTTTACATAAAAAGCAGAAATTTTTCACATATTGACCTTGTTCATAAAACTCAAAGTAAATTCGATTACAGCAGTGAAGAGTAAAGAAAAATTGACCTTTTCAGTAGGGCTGCACAATATACCATACAAATATCAATATTGTGAGTGTTAAACATTCATACTGCAAAAACGTGCAATAATTTATTTATTTATTTTTTTTCCCCAATACCTTTCTGTTTTACACACCATGGGGTCCCAGAGGGGTTTTCTTTACCAGTCTAACATGATAGTTTTTCTGGCAAAAAAAACTGAAGTAATGCTACTGCTGGTTGAATGCAAGTTTATATGTCATTAATGTTGAAGAGATGTGAATATTTTCAGAGCACAACTCTGGGCAAGGCCTGAACACTTACATTTAAAGATTTTATTTTTATATGCAGTATTTACCAAACCAGGCTGGCAATGAGTGGATACTGTTTAGTTAAGTACTCTGGCACTTTTATTATTATGAAATACATCCATGTCAATTACACTTTGTAATATGTGAATAAAATGACCAAATGTTTGTTTGTGTCTGAAGGTCTCTGGTAGCAGCATCAGCAGGTTCTTGGACAGAACTGTATCATTGATTGTAGTAGTACAGTATTTTGTCTTAAATTATAAATAACTGAGTCAGTATACAAACAATTGGCTCATTTTAATATTGATAAGGAACATTTTTCTTAGTAGAGGAAATTGATATTTCTTTAGGTGAATGAGAAATATCGCAAAATTATCGTTATCGCAATGCTGTACACCCATATCCCAAGTTTTATCAGTATTGTACAGTCCTACTTTTCAGCAACATGTTATGAACTGAACACAAACATAAACATTTATTTATCAAACTGCATGGGTTTTATTGGTGAATAAATGTTGCAAAAGATAACAGTTTTTCCACCTTCACAAGGAAACCTCTGAATGTCCAAATAAGACACATCTGATGCCACTGATAAGCTAAGAAACAGTATTTTACCTGTATCATTTAGATGTATTGGAAGGATTAGGGGTAAAAAAAGTTATTAAAAATTTCAGATCAGTAGATGCTGTTGGTCATCAGAGGCCAACATCAGAGGTCCCGTTGACTGCGGACCAAAAGCATCTAGTGATCTTAACTGATCATCCTCTAATCCTGCCAATACATGTAAATAACTGATCTAAAATGATGTTATTCATCTTTTCATGGTCATCAGATATAGATATGACCCATTTGGATGTTCAGAGGCTCCGTGGTTACCGTGGAAACACTGTCATCTTCTACAACATTGATTCACCAGTAAACCTCATGGAGTTGGATCAATGACTGTGGATGGACACATTGGGTTTATGTTCAGTTAATGATAAATTTTACTGAAAAAGTCACTTTTTTTTTAAATCTTTTTTTTTTTCTGTTTTGCTATAATAACCTTTGGTTTTCTTTTATGACCATCTACATGATCACTCAATAAAATAAAGGAAAATAGGTGATTATCACTGAAAAAAAGGCACAATTCAGAGGTTAATGTTATTGCGAATGGTGATAATTTACTTAAGAAAAGTTAAATAGAGAGAAAAATTCATTTGAGAACTGCCACAGAAGTCACACTGGATCCTTATGGGTCAATACAAGATCACTGAGTCCCCCTTTATTCTTAAACAAGGATTAGCCAGTGTTTGTTGAAATTCAGGTGCATGTAGATGCCCCTGAAGAGTTTGACACATTGAAGGCTTTCTCATATTTATCTGCTGAAGGGAGAAAGTTTCACTGTGCTCGCTAAAAATCGGACTTTAAAATGGTGGATCTACCAGCAGGACTTGTGGCATCATAAAAAATTTTGGAGCCAATTGTGACCTATTATGGAAATCTAAGCCCATTAAGACAGAAAATGGACAGCAAACAAAGCCCAGATGTAACATGACTGAAGGGGGTCTTAACGAGTTTGGTATTCTAGTAATCCTCCTTGTTATTCCATCCTCAGTGCCCAGTGGCAGATCTAGAAAATTTTACATGAGGTGGCAATGGGGTGCCAGGAGGTCATGTCAGGGTGGCATGGGAACATCCTCAGTTTGGTACGTGGAATCTCTACATATGTATAAATGAAGTCAATAACACTTTTAAACTAAATTTTGAAATTCCACATCCTCAGTTCAGTACGTGGAATCTCTATACACATGTATAAATGGAGTCAATAACAATTTTAAACTAAAATTTGAAATGTAATGCAATAGAGTAGAAATTTGCATCATCTTTTGTTTTATTATAATTACAGATAAAATAAAATACATGTAAAGCTTTAAATATCTAACCTTATGACAAAAACATTTAGTGAAAACATATTCTTTTATTGAGTAAAATGTTATGCTAATGCACTGGAATCTGTATTGAAAATCAAACTATACCATGGCTCAGCTGAAATAATGGTGGATCCCCTGACTTCCTGCCATCACTCTCCATCCATCCATTTGGTAAATTCATCTCTTATTTCAATACTTTGAAAGACTTTTGGGACTGAAACTGATTTGTTTTAATTTTTTTGTTCTGCATATTTTTTAGAGCATAAATTTAATGGGGCAGCTGGGGGGAACAAGGCTCTACAATAGGGAGTGCAGTCCCCCCCACTCCACCCCCCCCGTAGATCCGCCCCTGTCGGTGCCTTGTGTAACACATGCCGTACATGACTGAAGACGTGGAGGTAGTACCTTGGTAAGGACAGCGGGTGGTGCAGGTAGGCAGGGTGATAGTAAGCAGCAGCAGCAGCATGGGCAGCAGCAGCAGGGTCAAGACTCAGGGGCAGAGAGGTCAGCCGGAGGTCATCTGAGGTGGCAAAAGGTCGGAGCGCTCTCAGGTACTCCTCTGGAACAGCACCCGAGGGAACCACGGGATGCATCTGCCCGGGCAAACTATGACAGCCAGAGGACAAGATATTAGGTGACACATGAGCCCATGAAATATATATTTACACAATGGGAATATCGGAGCGTCTTCAGAGGTCACAACCTGATAAAATGCTACTTTGGTAGTCTACAAAAACTTACCTGAGACTCTGTATTCTAGGGTCTTGCATGACAGAGCTGGGGGTGAGTCCAAACGGATGAGCCAGGGGGTGAGGTGAAGGGATAGGGGGAGTCCTCTTATCCTGCTGTGGCTGGTTGTTGTCAGCACCAACCCGTTCCCTACTGAGTCCCTGAACACTTGGCTCAGCCTGACAAGGAGACAGACAGGCGTGAAGAAAGACAGTGTGAGAGCAGACATTACTACATACAGCCATGGGGTTTGAATGTGTGCACGACTGAAGCTGAGCAGAACAAAGTTAGGGAAGAGAGAAGAGGGAAATGAGAAGCAGCGACTGGGTAAAACCTCAGAGCTGCACCCGGAGGCTCAGCGGAGTGGAAAAGTGGGCCCGATATGTCATAACAGGTCAAGATCAAAGTGGAAAGATGATCCTAATATCTGGACAACTACTCTCTCTGTTCGCTCTGTCTAAAAGCTTCCCACTCAGAGGATTTGGTCACCGCAAAGATGCATTTGATCCTTGACTGCTTATACTAAAATTCCAGCCTTTAAATCACCACAAAAGCGGTGCTGGAAACCCCCTAAAAATGACAAAAGCATGTTTACCAAACTCCACTATGGTGGTAGATTTGGCAAGGACACAGACCATGTGATTGTGTCCTGAGTTTGGACCTGGACCAGTTTGCTTAATATGTCAGATGTCATTACTCAACTCCCTCTCCTGCAATTTTGATGTAAATTGCAAAAACCCTGAAGGTACTGTGTGTGCAAAATACACACTTAGGACCTTTTCACAAAATAAACTGATTTGTCAACTGATCGATGGATTGTTTTTAAGGGTTATTAAACAGAGAACAAACAAATGACAACACATATCTACTATGATTTATGAGTACATTCCACTGAACTATAACACATTCCCACCAGGTTTCAATGCAACCAAAACAATCAAGGATGCATCAAAGGATTCTGCACAATGCACAATAGATAATGAATCATAATATAGTTGCAGTTCCCTTTTTTGAGTCTTTATAAGCCTTTTTACATTTTTTTAGTTTGCTTGTTAATATCCCGCCCCCCAAAGGGGAGGCAAGGCTTATTGTTTTTTGTTCGGTTTGTTTAACTCT
>JAPTGZ010000023.1:11922684-11934896 GCA_029814645.1 Fowleria isostigma | reverse complement strand
GCATAGTATTTACAGTTTATGTAGACCACAGGGAAATGTTTTAAAATGCATAATTCCATTTAAAAAAGCAAAATATCTCTCCTTTAAAACATTATGTCATAAGTCAAATAGGATCGACAAATGTATACGTCTTTCGGCACTGACTGGAATGCATATCTTTCCGAGGTACAGTAATGTGGTCACACCCAGAAGGGGCGAGACATCATCTTTCTATGAAGTGTTGTGTTGGTGGCAGTTGGTCATCCTCGGCCTTTTAGGGAACACAAAATGGTTTGAAAATCAGTTATGTTTACATTATTAATTCTCATAGCAGTGCTAAAAATAAACCAGTGCATAAGACTAGTAAAACTGTTTTGCCAAAATGGAAAGTACGTGCATCCGGATATCGCACTATTCATCCACACATAAACACACACCTACAACCACCCGCTGCTAAGTGTGATTTAAGTAATATAGGACATGTTGAGGCCTGTGTCTTTAACACTTTTTTCTATTTGTTGCTCTCCCTTTCACTGTCGTTCTCTCTCTCTCTCACACACACAAACACACACACAGACAAACACCCACTACACCAGGGGACTGTGAGGATGGTGGGTAGGGTGGAGCGAGGTGGTGGTGGTGGGGGGGGGACCTGCTCTGCCCCGTCAGCTCATTAAAAAAGCACAATGTCTGTGTGTGTGCGTGTGTGTGTGTGTCTGAGGGTGTATGTGTGTGAGAGGAGGGATGGGTCATTAGGATGGAAGAGGAGGTTGTACCACACTACCTACTCATTAACCCTCATCACGTTGGCATGTATGTCTGCACATGTGTGTGTGTGCGCACGCACGTGTGTGTGTGTGTTCCATGTTCACACTTCCAGACATCACAATGACTATCCTCATTTGTGTTTGCGAACACTTACCTACCATTACACCTAATGCACACACAACCACACACATTCACACGATAAATATGCGCTGTTTAACTTTTAAGACGTTATTATTTGGCTTTACACAACTGATACTAATTGCAACAACAGCTACTGTTGCTGTTACAATGGCTGGCAGACTTTTTCAGATTCCTCTGATGCAGACACACACAGAAAGGGAGAGGAAAAGTAGCCAAATGTTTTACAGCCTCTTAAACTTGTCTGTAATAGCAGTCAGAGTGGCGTCAACACAGCAGTCTCCAGGGTTACTCAGGGGGCTGCTAAATGGCTTTACTAGCCCCAGTCACTCTGCAGCTCGCACAGAAACACTTAACACTTCCTTACAATCCATAAACAACACACAGGCTCTCCCACTCCTGCATCTCACACACGCTCACATTCACAACACAGACCCGCATGTTAATAATAAACTCTGAAAAATGACATCAACATATAAATGACATCAACAAGAGCACACGTATGTAAGCCGCGGGTATAACTACATATGAAAATACGCACATACTCAATAAGCTGACTCAGGATTCATGTGGTTTTACGTCACAAAATATATGCATGTGACCCCTTGGGAGCAAACAGCCAGCGTGCATTTATGGTCCTGGGATAAATGGAGCAGAAAAACCACATACTGTAATAACTTACACCTCCAGCAAGAGAAAAAAAACAGAGAAACACTTAAAGAAAGACACACTGGAGCTGAGAATTTGTAGCACAGCAGGAAAAGAAAAAACAATAGAGGAAGTATGGATGTGCAGCAGTCATTACTCTGCTTTATATTAAACAGTGTGTCTGCTAGAGCAGAGCCATGTTTACCATGCAATCATAACAGACTGGAAATGTTAGTGAAAGTTCGATAAATTATCACCACTGCAGCTTAACGCAGAAATGCAGGATGTCAGCAAAGAGAGGTGAAGCTCTTTTAGTCTTCCTCAGCCTACCCCTGTCCCATTTGTCCTCTCGGCTGCAGGGTATTTCTCCTCTTTTAGTGCACCCCCACCCCCTTTCTCTATTTCTTAAATCAGCGTACTTATCTACAAAACTCTTGTCACTGTCTGGCAGATACAAATAGAAAATATAAATAGCAGCTGCTTTTTGGACCCTAACACTTTCTCTGTTTGCCAACCTTATCATTTCTTTGCATTGTCATTTCCTCACTATCTCTTTTTCAGTCTCTTACCACTCACTCGACAGCTTCTCCCATCACATCGGCCTCGGTGTCATCGATCTATTCTGCAGCGTGTGGCTCAGTCTCGCCTCTTTGATACAGAGATGATGCAAAAAGATAAAACAATCTGAGGCAAAGCAATCTTATTGTGTCTCAGTTTGTTTTGGTGCCTGGCTGGATCTGACTCCCGCCCACAGGTTTTTATGTGCGTGTGTGTGTGTGTGTGTGTGTGTGTGTGTGTGTGTGTGTGTGTGTGTGTGTGTGTGTGTTCATCTTTGGTGGTGGAGGTATATACAGATAGACAAGTCAGACGGTTGACAGACGTAGCCACAGTGCCTCCTCCTCTGGCCCGAGGCTGGCTCTGCTCACCAGGTGCCGACACCGCGATGGCTAGACCACAACCATCTGAACAAACACAAGCGCAGGGTGGGGGGGGGTGGGGGGCGGTTGCTACACGCAGACTTACTGCACAAAGGTGTATGAAAGCACATGCACTAACAGATGCACACAGACTGGGCTCTAAGGCAGGTGCTGGCTAAGTATAAAGTGCAGGATCTAATTGAGGTGTGTGGTGTGAAAGAGCACCTATAAAACAACTATCGCTGCAGTAAAAAATGTCAGCATGTAGCATTCAAGACACGGTTTGAGTCAGTAAATCACAGTTGTTTCTCACATTCATACTTGTTTGGTTTAGTTTAGTGTAGTTCGAATATGCAACAAAATAAAAGTAATCCTACTTAGTCCTTAAAAATACAACAGATTACAAGAAAATATGAAAGAAAAAGCAAAAAAAACTTAAACATATACATGAAATGACTTTGTTTGCATATTCAAAAAGGAGTGGGAGGAAGTATAACTTAAAAGCTGTGTATTTGTGTTTGACAATTTTTATTGCTTTGCTGTTTATTGGTGTATAAGTGAGACCTGTTAATATGGAAAGAAACCTGAGCTGTTGATGATTAGCACAGCATTTATAGACTAAAAGTTTCTTATTTTTTTTATAACCCTTTCAATGTTTTCAATTAGTATTAGCATTATAAAAAGGCTTGTCTAAAATGTGCAAAAGAGACTAAACTGTTCCTTATGTGACAAATTTGTTTGTTTTATGCCTTTATGTTATTGCTGTCTTCTTTCCTGTGTTTTTTGACGGAAGAGAAAATTGAGGATATTACTAGTAACTAATATTAACTAACTAGTATCTAACAATACTAAATCAACAAATTCATCCTAAGGAATCCTAATACATTATTGTTCTTTTGGTCTCTTAAACATTACAAAACTGTGAAATACTTTTCCATCCAAGTTTCAACTCACACTAGGTTTACCACTAACTGACCTCTTTGTCTCTGAAAAGAAAATGTGCTTGTTATTCATCATGTTTTTCACAAGTGTTGAATTCTATTACTGGTTTTCGGGCCATCCTGTGTTAAACCTCAAAGACCTAAACATCAACTGATCTAAAATGTTTAATAACTTCTCAATAACTGTTCCTATCAGTACATAGAAGTGACTCAGGTAAAATGTAGTTTCTCGTTTTTCAGCTGCATCATACATTTATCTAATCTGAACATTCAGAGGCTCTGTACCGAAAATGGAAACACGGTCATTTTCTGTAACGTTGATTCACCAATAAAATCCATACAAATAACAGTGATTGTAGATACTTGTTTTTATGTTCAGATAAAGATATATTTTGCTGCAATTGTAACTTTTTCTTCAGTTTTCTCTTTTTATCATAATAAACGTTGAAATTGCCTTGACATTTTTTGATGATCTGCACAATGGATATATTAAATGTAGGAAAATACCTGATTTACAGTGAAACGTGGTAAATGTAGGGAATGGTATCATAAATAGTGACAATTTGCTTAGGAAATCACAGATGATCTGGGAGTCACCACAAAAACAGTTATGGGTCTTTGTCAGTCAAGCAGATATCTTAACTACAAAAGACCCAGTGTTACATTTGTGGCAGTTCCCAAATAATATTTTCTCTATAGTTAACCATCCTTAAGTGATTTATCACCATTTATTGTAATATTATTTTCTGTATTTTGCTTTTTTCAGTGAAAATCAGGTATTTTCCAAAGTTAATTGAATTGATCATATAGATGTTCATAAAAGCTCAGAGTAAAGTTAAGGATTATTACATCAGAAATACAGAAAAACTGAAGAAAAAGTTAATTTTTAGCAAAATCTATCATTAATTTAACATAAAATAAATTGTCCATCTACTGTCATTGATCAAGCTCCATGGGTTTTACTGGTGAATCAATGTTGTAGAGGATGACGATGTTTCCATGTTCACTACAGAGCTTCTGAACGTCCAAATAGCTCATATCTGATGACCATGAAAAGATGAAAAACTTCATTTTACACCAATTCTACAATTGAATTAGTGGATCAACAGGGATTAAACAGTTTATATCAGTAGATGATTGTGGTCGATGGTGGAGGTTTGGGTGTTTATGGGCTAATCTTCAATGTAACCAGTTACTTTAGGTGGTAAAATAAAAATAAATTACACTACAGCTGCAGAAATATAAAGCAAACTCGCTACAAACCTGAAGTACTCAAGTAAATTTCATGCATATTCTTTGGAGATGATGCCAGAAGTCCCCAGATTAAAGATGTACAGTTAAATTTAGATACGCTGTGAAAGTGATCAAACAAATCCAATAAGTCAATTACCAAAGTAGCTGATGACTGATGTAATTACTTAGTTAGTGTAATTAACTGATCACTCTAGTACAGTAGATAAATAAGAAATGAGCATGATCAGATTATCAGATACTTCAAACAAGGGCTGCACAATATTGGCAAAATTTGCAAAGTGCGATATGGGTATACAGTATTGTGATAATGATAATTTTGCAATATTTCTCGTTCGCCTTAAAAAAATACCAATTTCATCTACTAATAAAATGTTTCTTAACAATGTTAAAATGATCAAATACTGTACTACTACATTCTATTACACAAATTTTCTGTCCAACGACCTGATGCTACTGCTACCATAGACCTTCACACACAAACATGGTCAAATATTTGGTCATTTTATTTACATATAACAATGTGTAAAGGACATGGATGTATTTCATAATAACTAAAGATCTTCAGGTATGAGTCTCCTCAATGTACCCAAAGTTAGAGGTAAATCTGGTGGAGTATTTGGTTATTACAGTGCAGTCCTATGGAACAAGCTGCCGGCTGACCTGAGAACTGTAACACTTCAAGCTCTCTTACGATTGCTCTGAAAACATTGTTTCTGTTGTGTCTTTAACTTTTAGATTACAGTATTTTTGGATATATTGTCCTGAAAGAAAGAATAACATAAGCTGGATTGTATATGTGTATTCTGTGCTTATGCATGTGTGTGGGGTGTGGGGGAGGATTGTTCAAGTTTTTATTGCTTTTACTGTTTGCTTTTATCTTGTGTAAAGCACATTGAGTGTACATTTGTATGAAATGTGCTATATAAATAAAGTTGAATTGAACTGAAATTAAATAATGTGCCAGAGTACCACCACTTAAGAGCTTAAATTAAACTATATTTCATTTCTTGCCTGGTTTGGTAAATACTGCATATACAAATAAAATTTTTAGATATAAGTGTTCAGGCCTTGGCCAAAGTTGTGCTCTGAAAATATTCACATCTTTTCAGCATTAATAACATGTAAACTTGCATTCAGTCAGTAGCAGTAACATTACTTCAATTTTTATACCAGAATAACTAGCATGTTATAGTGGTAGAGAAAACCAATCTGCTAAAACAAAAAGTTAATTTAAAAAAAAAAAGAAAGAAAAGAAACAATTGCATGTATTTACGATATGAATATTGCACACTCTGTTATTGCAATATCAATATTGTACAGCCCTACTTAAAACATACATAACCAAAGGTGTTTTGTGGTTATAATGATATTTTTTTGACATCCTCAACTGGAAATTTCCAATTGCAACAACAAGGCTTCACAGATTTGGATCATACAGCATTAGCCCTAAGACCACTGTGTGTAGGAGGAGTGGTGTGTGGTTTTTACAGTATCTATATGAGGAGGAGGTAATTAAAGAGATTGGAGGTTTACTCAGTAACCCCTGATGAGCAGCTGGTCTATGGCAGGTCAGGAGCAGCACATGGCGCATGGAGCAGTGTGTCAGTGTGTGTGTGTGTGTGTGTGTGTGTGTGTGTGTGTGTGTGTGTGTGTGTGTGTGTGTGTGTGTGGGTGTGTGTATCTGTGTGTATCTGTGTGTGTTGAACTCCACCTGCGGGCTGTGTACACACACAAAAGCGACGTGATCCGCTTGACTGCTGCTAATGCGCCCAGCGGCATCTATCTCAGCCAAACAATACAGTCGCTGTTAAAGGTCCCGGATTAAAGAGCGACTCCTCCAACTCCCATGGGTGCTGTGAGACAAGCATCACCAGAAAACTGGGTGACACCGCCACCAGTGTCAGGGAAACCTTCATGTCCGTTAAGTTCAACAGGAGCAAACGGGAGCGGTGTTTAATCACAGACAAGTTTGACAAGAAATATAACATAACAAGGAACCACAGACACCTTTACGCACCTTTACGCACGTCGCCTGCACCGGTGCGTCAGGTTGGATCACACCAAACCAGGAAGTTAACCACTCTGACTTCATAATAACAGCATCATATCAGCCTTTAACAGACTTTAGCTGTGTTAAAATAATACTTCTGGCAGAAAAATGTTTTTTTTCCTCATGCCTTCATTGCTCTTGAACTCCGACTTTTGCGTCTTTAAGTCACTGTTCATGCTGTCTTTTATTTTTATTCTGAAAAAAACCAGACCAGAAGTTGTGCTCTGCTGATGTCTATTTTCTGTCTGTCAAGCTCTACCAGTTTGATCACATACGGATGAGTGATTCAATCTCACGACACGCACTTGAAGAGGTATTTAATCTAAAATTGTTTTGTAAAAACACAGTCCCGCATTTAATCCATCATGTGATGCTGGCAAAAAGAGTTAAATATAGACTTTAATATGAGGCTATGAATGACCACAAACTGCCTGTGAAAGCCAAACGGAGCAAATATACCATAATGTCGGATCAACATAAAGTAATTCCAACAGAAAGTTAAAAAAGAAAAGAAAACCTCCACAGAAGCAGGGTTTTAAGAAGAAACCACAGAGGATTTAGTTACATTTACCAAGGCACAAAACGCACCTTATTCAAACTTCAGTCCAGAAAATACACTCACACAGTAGAAAGTGTGAAGTAAAATATCATTTCCCTCACTACTAGCTATCAAAAATAAAATACAATTAAAAAAAAAAAGCAAAGCAGTTAAACAACAGGACATAGAGAACTTACCGCCTCACGGAAGGAAACAGGATCCTCGATTTTTGCGCATCCTTGTACGGATAAAAGAGAAAGAGTGCGGAGACCAGCAACTACAACACGCAACGATGCGGTGATGTGGGAAGAAGGACAACACATTAACTGTCCTCAGGGAGAGAGAGAGAGGGAGGGGGAGAGAGAGGGCGGGGTATGAGAGGAGGAGGAGGAGGAGGAGGAGGAGGAGGAGGAGGAGGGCGAGCACCTGCTCCACTGATGCTCCCTGGAGAGACAGGGGGATGGATAGAAGGAAGATGTGGCCCCAGACTGCTGATACCTCACAGCCTGGACATGTTTACTGTCCACTGGAGACAATCTGATCTGTTCAAGTCAGCTCCTCCTTCAGCTCCACAACACAGCTAATTTAACTCATCATTATACCACACACTAGTAACCCTGGCTGCAGCTGATTAGAAGAAGCACACATGCAACCCATACAGTATTCACAGCTGTCTTTAAATGAATAATGCAATATCAGCCTCCAAACAGAACTATGAGACAGATGTAGGATGTTTATGAAGATGAAAACTACTTATTAAATTGTAAGGTTAGGTTGTATCCGCCTCAGCCACAGCCACAGCCACAGCAGAACGAGCCATCAGCACAACTCTGACATATCATTACATTAATAAAAAAAGTTGTTTGGGAATATGTTGCTTCTTTACAGATCCTGGTGTCGTTATTTATTTACTCCTCGTGTTCATGGCCACAGTGTAGACTGTTAACTTGTCCACACTAACACTGATATTTTCTCCCACTGTTAAGTCTGTCCACTTGACCTTTATTTAACATCTCTGTCCACATAACACAAAAACAAACTGGTGCAGATTCTTGAGTTACAACTGTGGACATGCTAATATTGGACGTAGCAGACACAGAAGATTGAATATGTCATGAAGCTGAGCAGCCACAGCAAGTAAAGTAATAAACTTGCATTTCATAATTGTTGTTTCTGGTTGTTGAGGTGAATACTTTATGTGAGGTTTGCTATGAGGCTGGTCTGTTCTGTGATATAAAGGTATGTTGACCTCGATTTCTGTATGTCATCCACCTGGATTTGGACATTTCAGGTTGGTGTTCATTATGCAAAGCAATGAATTTAAATTTAATTCTCAATTTTTTAAACTACAACACTGTTTACAAGTAGATAAGAGACCCAAATATAGAGAAAAGTACTAGTTTTTGACAAATGTACACATTAATCTGGATGGAGTATGTATATAAAGATGGACAGTGCAGTAGCTTCTTAAAGTGAAGCCTAATATGCTGATAGTCACTCTGGTGGATGGCTGCAGTATCTATATCATAATACCGGAAAGTCTCAGAGTATCTGTGTATATGTGTGTGTGAATGTATCAGCACAATTTTGACAAATTCAGACATTTTTAACAGGCCAATTTGGTACCCACAGTGAGGAATAGTCCCATCTCCACATTAAACATCTCAGCAAGTTGATAGAACCAATATTTTCAGAGGTATTAGTCATTTTGGAATACAAATTTCTTACAATCACACTAGTGCAGTGCCACACTGCATGATGGGAAACAGAGTTAAAAACAGGAACATTGCATTAACTAGCTGCAGTCCCGACATATTTTAACTTGTTTCAGGTTTGGTTTTAAACCACCCATGTCTTTATGTTTTTAGGTTTTTAATTAATTTTACTTTTTAAGAATGGGATTATTGCAATTTTTTTAATTCAATGTATTACACCAATGAATTGTACTGATTTGATTTTATTATTTTTTATCTAAGAGGGAAGGTGTAATACATAGATTAAGTGCAATACTCAGTTGTGATTATACTGACCTTAACATGTTGTGACTATGTTTGTGATTGTATGTTTCTGAATGTGTATGCAGCAAAGTGTAGCACTGTTGTCCAAAACAAATTTCCCATTAGAGACAATAAAGTTTATCCTGATCCTGATCCTGATATCAGTATGGGGCTGGTTCTAGGGAGGGGGCAAGAGGGGGTAATACCCTCCTTAAACAAACATCTTGCCCCCTCAAAAGAAAGTTTGTGAAGTTTCAGGAAGTAGAGAAGAGGTAAATGAGATTCACAACAGCAGGAGATGTAGAGGTTAAGATTCACTTTTACTTAGCAAAGGGAAACGGGAGTTACATGATCATATGGTACAGCACACCCACCATTACTTATAAAATATAGAATAACCTCTTTTCCCAGAAGTCTGCCAAGATAAAAACTCCCTAGCATAAAAACTACCACATACTAGTAAGTATCATAATATCATAAGCCACACCCCTTCAGTAAGAGCCAATGGAACTTGGGCCAAATTAGGAATGACATGTCCAACAGTAAAGTACATGACATTCTGCTGTCACTTTTCTATTCTAGCAGGAAGTGTCTTTGCAGCATTCATTTTTATATACACTCTATGATTACAAAGCAAATGTGTGATCTTTTAATGCTCCACAACTCCTTGATCAGTTAATAATGGTGTTCAGCAGTGAATCACTAACTTTATCCATCATTTGGTGCTACACAGTCAGCAAGCAGACAGTCTATCACAACTTTTTTTTTTTTTTTTTATCTATATCAGTGGTGTTAAAATATGTCAAAATGAATTAAACTACAGACTCTGATGATGAGTTTTGGTGGATTTGTCACAACCAGCTGTTCCCTTCACATTACACAAAACAATGTGACAGGTTTTTAATGAGAGAATAATAAGACCCTTTAAGAGTCATCTTGTGGCAACTTCTAAATACATTTTTCTCTGCATTTAACCTTCCCTATGGATCTTTTCTCGTATTATATTGTATTATCCTCTGAGGTTTATAAAACCTTAGAGTAAATTCAAAGCTTTTTTACATCAAAACAGAAAAAATTGACCAAAAAAAGGGACTTCAACAAAATACACACAAATGGGTATTAAAGTCAAGCATCTACAACAACCTCCATTTGTCAAACTACATGGGTTTTATTGGTGAATCAATGTTGCAGAAGATAATGTTGTTTCCATCGTCACTATGTGCCCTCTGAATGTCCATATGGGTCATATCTGATGCTGCTGAAAAGCTAAGAAACTGCATTTTACCTGAATTATTTACAAGAATTGATAGAATTGGAGGTTGAAAAGTTATTAATCATCTTAGGTCATAAGATGCTTTTTGTTGCTGGTGGCTGTTTAGGTCAGAACATAACTTCAATTAAATGCGCATTCTCAAAAAATATCATCATTATGTCTGCAGCTTTGAAGAATATATAAGTTATTCTACAGCCTGCAGATCTTTTGAGGATGTCGACTGTTTATATTATTTTTAATCTATAATATATTGTATTTTGTCAAATATGCACCATCATCACAAAATAAGATTCAAGCCTCAAACATATTTATTGACATTATCTGTTCGTATACAGGCTCGCTCAGAATCAGTGCAGCCAGCCTCATTTAGTCTAGTATCTCAGCATCTCCCCTGGGCTTTCCTGTCTGTCTCTCTGCCTGTCTGTCTCTCCTCTCTGGTCATTCATCCTTTCCTCATCCCTCTATCCTTGTCTCCCAAGCAGCTGCTCCACTTTGCAGCTATTTAACAGCTGTTTTGCATCAATTTGTGCTTCCAAGTGCAGATTTCTACCTTGTCCATCCTCCTCCTTCTCCTTTTTTTTCTTTAAATTCTCCTGTTCTCTTTCCTCTCTTCCTCTTCTTGCATTTCTAAGATGCCAGACCAAACAGCCTTGTTTTCCTCAATGAATAGACTGTCTCCTTCAAGTCCTTCCCTGAGATCCATTCAGTGATGAAAGACTCACACACACACACAAGCATTGATAAACACAAACTGGCACTCATACTCCCTGATAGACACTCGCATTTGTACACACATGCAAACACACACACACACACACACACACACACACACACATGCACGCAGATTAGTGGCCCCCTACCTCCCTACTTTTCTCTCTATGGAAACAACAAGTACTGAAGGAAGCAACAAAAAAGAAAAGAAAAAAGTGAGGCTCCCCTATAATCCCCAAATCCTCCTCTCTTGTACTCAAACCTACACAAGAGAAAAGAGGGGGAGTGAACGAGAAATGTGTGTGTGTGTGTGTGTTAGAGTGCATATGTGTGTCTGCAGAGACTAGTGTAGCTTGACATGATTTATGGCTTGGCTGTGCACTGCAGGCAGACACTCTCAGTTTTCTCTGAGGTGGGTGTCTCACCTCCATCCTTTGTGACCTATACAGGTTGTATGCGCAGTTCTGTTTGTGTATTTGTGTGTGTGTGAGTGAGATAAACTGTAAAATGTTCACATGAGTTTGTGTGTGTGCATACAACTGCAGGTGCACTAAAACAGAAGACGCACCTTATGATCCAACATGTGCCGCTCTCTGTGTGTTTATGTATGTGGTGTGTGCATATGCGACTGTGTTTGTGTGACTCAGGCAGTGTCGGGGTCAAAGCACACAGCGGTGTGTATTCTCCATGTGGGTTATACTTGGCGGCAGACTCTAGGATCCCCCATTAAGCAGCGTGTAAAAGAAGCCAAGCACAGAGGCCATTATGAACTCCGGCAGTAATAGCTCCAGGAATCTTACTGCCTCTGGAGACCTGGTCATTAGCCTATTCCTCTCTCATAAAGCCCCCTATCCATCACACACGCAAGCATACACACATTTGTATGCAGACATAGCCGCACTCAAACACACACACGCACACACACACACACACACACACACACACACACACACACACATACACACACACACACACACACACAAAAACAAAGCTGTTTG
>JAPTGZ010000023.1:11855145-11869478 GCA_029814645.1 Fowleria isostigma | reverse complement strand
ATAGAGCATGACTTTCTGTAAGTTATGGCAGTACTGTCACACACACGCACACACACACACACACACACACACACACATACACACGTTTTGTCCCGGAGACAAAAGTAGACACAAAAGACAACTGCACTGCTTTTCGGATTTTTTAAAAGAATGCACAACACCTTCCACGTAATTACCTTTATTCAGTCACTGTACGTGTTAAATATCACGTTATTTACAAACTGAGCTAAAAAGTCTAAATCTGCTGAAAAGTGTGACTTTCATTTCCTGCAAATGTAGATGCACTTAGTAATAATTAAAAACCTCAGCCCTGAAGATTTGAAAAAAGACAAGAAAAAGGAGGCATCACTTGCATTTGTAAGTGATCTGAAAAATACAAGATAAAACAGGGAGTCGCTTGCATTTTTCAGTGATTCAATCGATGAACTGAAGATCGAGTGGGCTTTAAGTAATATCTATAGAAACTTTGGATGAGACTGAATGATCAGTGGATTGGATCGAAAATTCTTACATCATGCCTTAGCACCAATATTACAGAGGAATAATTATCCCTGCGTTAGGTCCAGTACTGATCTCTGTGCATGCTCCAAGGCCACTAGAACGTTCTCAAAAGAAACATTGCATACCTTATAAACAAGTGGACGTGTGCAAAACCATCTGAAAAAACGGAATACGTCACCGAGAATAAAAGCTTTTTTGTTTTCCTCTCTCTCATCCATATTTGAGAACTTGGTGTGGAACTAAAAGCTGACCTGATCTGGGTCAAAGGTCAGGCCCTGATCTCCCCCTCCCCCCCTCTCTCATGCCATTAACCCTGCCGCAGACTGCGCAGTGACACGTACCGATAAGCTAAGCCGTCTGCAGACAGGCTTCGAGTTTTGGAGATGAATATGCTGCGTGGATTTGGTGAGGACGTGGCGTTTCCTAAGTGTTCCACATCCGCCACCGGCAGCTACTGCATTTCTAAATCCGACTCCGCAAGCGTCTACATGGCTCCGTGTACCGGCTGACACCGCCCCCCCCGCTCCCCTCTGGATGTAGCAGCTCCCCAGCTCTTCAAGACAAACAGTGCTTTCCAGTCCCATGTGCAGAATGTGGGAGGATATGGGAGCCAGGTAGAAGTCGCTGAGGTAACTGTGCTTCGTCTGTGAATGACGCCGTCTAGGGAGACTGAAGCTGGCAGTTTGCTCCCAGACATTTTGGGATATTCGCCTCAATCAGCCTTTTGTCTTGTGATTCGTTCGTCCCTGATAAACTGGTGTGAAATGACATTAACAAAAATCAACTTTGGCATGTTCACAAATTTAACCCTCAAACACCTAAACAGGCACAGTTAGCCAAAAGCATCAGCTGATTGGAAATGTTAAAAACTAAAATCAATGTTCTGCAATTATATTTATTTACCTAATAGTGGGATGAAGCTTTTATCTAAAAAAAAAAAAAAAGTAAGATTACACCCATAAAGACCCAAACATGCACTGGCGACCAATACCATCTACTGATCTACACTGTTTAATACCTGTTGATCCGTAATGATAATAATAATAATAATAATAATAATAATAATAATAATAATTCAGGTAAAATGCAGTTTCTCAGCTTTTTCTTCATGATCAGATATGATCTGTTTGGACATTCAGAGGCTATGCAGTGAATGTGGAAACACCGTATTAGTAGTAATGACCATTTTTTTTGGACTATAAGTCGCACCAGTCAAAAAATGGATCATTAAGAAGAAGAAAAAGAAGAAAAATAACCAAAACAAAACAAACATATATAAGTCGCACCGGAGTATAGGTCGGACTATGAAAAAAGTGTGACTTATAGTCCAAAATATATGGTACCAAGGTTATTCTAGTTTTGGATTTTTCATTATGGTTTAGTTTTATTTAGTTTCCACTTTTTCTTCTCTAATTCAGTTAGTTTTTAGAGCAGGTTTAATTTTTTTTTTTCCCCCTAAATGCTTAGTCTTAGTTTTTTCATATCTTTTATCTTCCTCTCCATCATGTTAATATAAATCTCATAAAAGACTCTGCAGCCTTCTTCCAAATTTAGTCTCCATGTTTCCAGGTAGAGTGGGGATGAGAAGATGACTAAATGACAAGCGATGGACCGTGAAGTGTTGTACGGTGCCGCCAAAATAAATCAATCAGACATTGACAAAGATAAAAATGAAGGAAATTTTATCCATAATTTTTATGTTTTAGTGAGTTTTGTAAACACACAATACAGTTTTTCTTTTAACCATTATTGTTTTTTTTCCCGTTAACAAAAATGTTTTTTTCAATTCTAATTTTTGTCATCTCATTAGTTTTGTTAACAATAATAACCTTGGTAATTAAATTTGTTTTATGTGAATCTAATAATATATTTGTCTTCAGTTTTCTGTTTTGATATAATAACCTTTAAATTTACTCAGAGTTTCAAGGAACATTTACATGATCAGTAAATTATACAGGAAAATACCTGATTTTTGTTAAAATGGTAAATGAAATGGTGATATATCACTTAAAGGATAAATGTAGTCGGTCAGTAAATGAGATCCATCCACAGACGGCAGTGGCCTCCAATGTATTCAGTGTTTCACAGATGTCTTTGATTGAATTTGTGCTATTTTATAATATAACTATAATGAAACACTGACTTTTTATATAAAGAAGATTTCTAAGATTCCCTGGCACAGACACTGTAATAAATAACTACCAAAAAAAGAAAGAAAACACTGTTTTAAAAATACATTTTAACCATCATGCATCCCTACAGTACTTTTCAGATATTTCTAGAATGCTGCTCTCTGCTTAAAATGTCATTATGTGTGTACTTTGGCTTTCCTTCTCCCACTGTTCCCAAACCTCGCCATCTGCCATCGCCTTCATTAAATCAGCAGACCTCAGCCTGCAGTCGATACATGTTTGAAGTGCCATATTTAACGGCACCGTGGTTGAATTTGTGAACACCCTTGATTTGATTTTTTGCGAGCCTGACATCAGAGAGACACATGTGACAGGAAAGCACTCGGCAGTCGTAAAGTTTGGATCTGGGGTGGACGAGGGGAGCGAGGCGGAGCGGCTCAGCGGTGTGTGATAATGCCCCCGAGCTCTTGGGTCGTCCTTCCGGAGCCTGGTCAGATGGAGGTAGGGACACCCGGGTTCAGGAACAGGTTTGTCTGGAGACCAGGGCTCCGTGGTGTTGTGTCTGAGGTCAGAGTTGTCAGCAGGACTCCTCCAGGGCGTTGACCACCTGCTCCAGGATATCAGGGCAGTAGTCTGCGATCTGCTGCAGAACTGAGTTGGCGTATTCCTGCAGCTCTCCGCTCTCCTTCTCACACACCTCCAGCTCCCGCTCCAACTGCACACAACAAAACAAACATACACTCATTCATTTTTAACGAAAGCTTCAACTACTGACGAAAAATGAATGAGAACCTGCTGACGGGGGGGGGGGACATGCAGCTGAATTTTACTCATGTTACAAAAAAAAAACATGTATTTTGGCATCAAGTGTGAACATGTCGGTAGCTTCAAATGTTATTTGCATAGGTAGGAAGGTAGATTTGTCTCTTTATTGTTTCAATCAAAACTTTACTCAATCAAAAAACAAAGTTGTTCTAACAAAAAAATATTTTCAATAAAAAAAATTTCAATTAAAGAAAAAAGTGAATAGAAAAAAAAAAATTGAGACCCAAAAATTGCATTTGAACACTTTTTTCTTTGATCGAAAAGATTTTTTTGATCTAAGCGAGTTATTTTTTGATTGAAAAAAAAAATTTTTGTTAAAGCAACTTTTTTTTGATTGAACAATAAAGTTTTGATTGAATCAATTAAGGAACAAATCTACATTCATAAATATCCTACACATAATATGGCCCAAATACAAAAAAGATGACTTCAATCAAAAATTATTTTCAATCAAAACTAATAATTCAAGAGAATAAAAACAAATAGATGCTATAATTAAAGGTCATTCATTTAGGTTTTTTTTCGGGTTTTTTTCCCCAAGAAAAAAAAGCAACACTGTATCTTTTTCAGTATTATGAAAGTTTTTAAATATACACCTCATTTACACTGTTGTCTTTTAATACTGCACTATTATCTCGATACCATTTTGTTTTCACACTATTTGAATGGTTTTGTGAAGAAAATGCCTTAATTTTTTCCCCCTGTACACTTTTTACTTTTTTATATTTTTATATATCAGTTTCTTTTAGAGTACATGAGAGCTGAAGCCTAATTCCTTCTTTGTGTGCACAAACTTGGCCAATGAAGTGATACTGAAACAGATTTCTTTGCTAAAATTAGATGTTGAATAGATGCAATATCAACAACCAACAATTACCAAAAAGCATCACATGCATTGGTATCAATATGTATTATCTAAAATAATAAAAAGAATTTTAACTGTTTATATCAACTCTATTAATGGCATACCCGAATGGAAAAGAGTATGAGGTTGTTTTACATGTTAATAAATGATAACCTTTAAACAATCAAACATCACTTACATGGCACATATCACAGATGAAGCATAACTCCCGGGGCTGCATCAGTTGAGTACAGCAGTGTTTAGGTTTTTACAAGGTTCTTTGGACCTAGTTTTCACATGCCTCTTTTTCCTCCATACAATTAAAATGACGGTGAATTGGTGTAAACTGGCCCAGAGGACGCAGATCAACACAGGTAACAGACTTAAACACCAGTGTTCATCATTACCTGTTCCACACTCATCTTCTGGAGCTCCTCCTCCCAGTCTTCGGGGTCGCTGTGGTGATAGTGAGAGGGTGGCGTGAGCTGGCTGAGGATGCTGGGGTCCCGGTCATGGCAGAGGTCTGTCAGGTGAGCGATGTAGAGCTTGAGCTTACTGCGGTTCTGGGACAGGGCTAGAAGAGGGGGTATCATCTGCAAGGATGGGTTAGATAGAGGGTGGAAAAAAAAAGGGGAAGAGATGAAGAAAAACAACAATCAGATCTTCCAAACAGAGAACGCTCTCTAACAGGTTTATAAAAACAGACAGCTTCTGTTTCAGGTGCTGAAAATAACGCAAATACACCACACAAGACACAATTAGGATGAAAACACATCAACAGACTTGAAAGAACTTTGCTTTTTATGTCTGATACAAAAATCAAGCATCAGCCACCTGCATGCATGTGCGTGAAACCATCACCGCCTCACATCCTGCACCTTATGTCAGATCAAGCAAACGGTGTTTTTATGTTCTGCTCCTGTTGTATTGATGGGGTGATTACCTATTTTTGTCGGTCCGTCGAACCCTGACAAAATATTACATCAACTACTGTACCTGAAATTAGTTGAGCTAAACACAGCTGGTTTTCAATACTGTGAATACTGTCATCATTTGCCAATATAACAAGTTCATTACAAGTTTATTTCAAAGACTTTTTATACTGCAAAAAAGAGCAGTAAGAATTTTACACAATGTTAGTTTTCGTAAACACAACAATCTATTATTTTTAACTATCTAAAACTTTTAAACTCATAGACCTTGTGAAGCTCAAACTATTCAAATAATGTATCAAGCAAAGCATAACTTACTGCCAGTTAATATTTAAGAAATGTTTTATGAAAGAGAGGGAGGTTACGATTTAAGGGGAAGGTTAAATTTAAAGATTCATAAAGTGCACACTACGTTAAACAGTTTCTGTATTACCATCTGTGGAGTAAAACTGTGGAGATAAAACAAATATCAAACATAGTTCAGTTTAAAAAAGATATAAAGAATTGATTCTTGGAAAATACAGTATTTACTAATAATTATGAGAATTAAATGTTTATAGATAATGTTATTGTTGAGCTGTTGATGTCTGTACTGCCATGATAATATTGTTGACCATAATTTAGTGATAGTACTGTACTAGTTATTTGATTTATTAATTGATGATAAAGATGAAAAAGTATTTGAGGAGTAGGAGTAAATAAGTTTATACTTCTTCCTACTCCTTTAGGATCATGCAAGACTTGTTTGTACTTAAAGACAAATTCTGTTCATTTACATGTTATTTTTTTGTGCGTTCGAAATAAATAAATTAATAAAAAATACAAATAGTTGGATGAAATTGATCATTTTCCACCATTTCAGATTTGCCACATCAGTTGTATTGGCACCTGTTGTTTATTTAAGTCAAATCTTCTCTGGAAACATGTGTAAAACACTATTACTAGTATTGTTAAGCATGAGCAATAGTAAGTAGTCTGTCCTGTATGTGGCTCAATGTGTCCAACAAAGTGATTTACTCAACTCCTAATAACCTTTCATCCTGATGCCACACTTGCCTGTGGGGGTCAAAATGTGAGCAGATAATCATTAGAATCAAAGCAGCGGCATGCAAAGCTAAGAAGCCTCTCATCCTCTTAGCTTATGCATGCAAACACCACAACACACACCACCGATCCCTATCCCACATGACACGTAACAGAGTAAAAGCACAGGATGAGTGGACAGAAAGACTGAGCAGTGACGACGATCAACATTGGACAAAACAAAAAAAATGTAAACATGCCACAGAAAGACAATGAAAAGAGTTGTGACACGTCTGGCTTGTTTTTAATACAAAGCTCACCCTTCTGAATAAAATAGTTGAGAGAGAGGGAGGGAGGGCAAAAGTTCAGCTACGCCCAAATACCCTCCTCATCATCCTGTTAGCCACAAGTTAAGCCAGTCGCAGCATTGGAAAGGAATATGTGGTTAGTGTGTGTATATACAGAAAACTTCCATGTAAGTCATACATGTTCCCTTCAAAATCACACCAGAAATCACAGTGTTATTAAACAAGCAGTTATAAGATGAAGGGGAGACAAGACCCGATCTAACCTGGTCCGGAGAGGGTTTGTGATTCGTTTGGTCAGGGGCAGTCTTCAGATGGTCGTCCTCATAGTTGTCTGCCATCAGCTTCATTCTGTTCTGAGTCTGCAAATTGACAAACAAAAGTCTAGTAAGACATATTTGTATAAAAAAAAAAAAAAAAAAAAAAATTTAAATCCTTAACATGAATCAGAATGTTGTATAATTGCTCCAATTTGCAGAATTTAAGATGTGAATGATTACATAAGTGGAAACATTGTATGAAAGCAGTCATTTGAAAGCCACTCAGATTGTTTTTTGATATGAAGCCATTGTTTTACTTTCCTCTAAATGGATCATAGTCAGCAGGGAGGACATTTGACAACAGACAAAAAGAATAAACTGTTTGTATGAGCAAAATGATCCGATAATATTTCTTACCAAAACAAAACAAAGTGGGATTTGGCAATATTCCTGGTTGGGCTGCATAATATTGGCAAAACTTGTGATATGGGATATGGGGGTACAGCATTGCGATAACGAAAATATATTTCTCGTTCACCTAAAGAAATACCAATTTCATCTACTAAAAAAAAATGCTCCTTAATGTTAAAATGAGTCAATTGTTTGTAAACCGACTCAATTATTTATAATTTAAGACAAAATACTGTACTACTACAATTAGTGACACAATTCTGTGGTAAAACCTGCGGATGCTGTTGTCATAGACCTTCACATACAAACAAAGTCAAATATTTAGTCATTTTATTCACATTTAACAATGTGTAGATGACATGGATGTATTTCATAATAACTGAAGTGCCAGAGTATCGCCATGGAAGAGCTTTGACTAAACAATATTCCATTACTTGCCTGGTTTGGTAAATACTGCATATAAAAATTAAATCTTTAAATATAACTGTTCAGGCCACGGACAAAGTTGTGCTCTAAAAATATTCACATCTTTTCAACATTAATAATAACATGTAAACTTGCATTCAACCAGCAGCAGTAGCATTACTTCAGTTTATATACCAGAAAAACTATCATGTTAGAGTGGTAGAGAAAACCACTCTGTTACTACATGATGTGGAAAACAGAAAGTGAATAATAAAAACAAACAAAAAAACAACAACAACATTATTGCACGTTTTTGTGATATGAATACTGGACACTCTGTTATTGCAATATCAATATTTTTACAATATATTGTGCAGCCTAATTCCTGGTGAATACATATAATTATGACAGACACTGTTATTTTACAATGCTTCTTCAGTCTGTGTGGTCATGATGAAGCACCTGAAAGGGACTAAATGTCACACAATAGACAGATGCCTCCTCCCCACCTGCTGCTTGAGCTGCTGGACCAGTCTGTCCTTCTCTCGCTTCAGTAGAGCCACCTCATCCTGGGTTTTCTTCTTCTTTGATGAGGACAACTCCAACAGCGCAATGTTAGCGTCCTTCTCGCTAATTGCAGCCAACAGCGCCTCCTGTCTGTTAGAAGTAAAACAACACCGTGGCATTTAACCGTACAGGTAAATAGTTCAATTGTCATTTATTATTTATAGCACAACATCATCCTGCCAGCTGGGGAATGCCAGAATTGGATGACATTTTACACGGTGAAAATAGCAATCAATAATCCAGACTCTGACTCCACCCCACTGCGTGTGCGTGAGTCTTACTTCATCTCCAGCACTTCCTCCAGGTGTTTTCTGCGCTCGGCTCGTAGGGTTGTAAGGTGAGCCTCTTTCTCACATAGAGACTGCTGGGTGGAGGCCAGCTTGGCTCTCATGGACTCCAGCTCCTGCTTGACCTTCTCCATGGCCCCCAGCAGCTCCTCCATCTGCAGACACACACAAAAAAACAATTCAATCCTGACTAGAGCAAAGACAGATTAGAGATTGAACCCATCAGTGAAAGTGCTGGGCTTCTCTTTGAAAACGACTCGCAAATATGAACTGTTTTAATAGGAGGGAGGGGCTGTGCGTGTCATTTGGGCTGTTGGGAGGGACTGGAGGTTCAACTATAACACAGGTGGGCAGCAAAAAGTACCTATTAAAACTACAGCACTACATTTAATTTACCTGGCATTTGCTTACAATGTGAACCAATTGGTGTCTATATAAAAAAAAATCAGTGACAGTTGATTAAATGTGAGTGTAAACATTCACAAGATAGAATTTCTTGGTCATTTCATATGTGAGCCCACCCCGTAATTAAGCACCCCGTTTTGTTTTACAAGCAAAAGCCAGGCAAACTAACAAAAAATACAGTGAGTGGAAATAACGGCAGCACCAGACAATATTGCAATCAGGGGTAAAATATTGTCAAGTGTTGCTGTTATTGGATACACTCCACTGTGAATGTTGTTCACTGATGGAGGTCACAAATACTCGTACCTTAGACCACTTAAGGTGGGCGAGGTTGGACTCATGCATTGGTTTGAGTGAGTGCTTCTGCGGTGTGTAGCAGAGAGAAAACAAGAGAAAACGACAAGCAGAGATAAAAGAGCTGAAGAGGAGGAAGCCAGCGGAGAGGAAGGAAGAGGAGAAAGGAGTGAGAAACACCATCATGACAGCAAAAAGGCGAGGAAGAAAGAACCTCAGTATAGTGGTTTTCTGGTATTATCTGTATTAGATGCATGTGGTGCAGGTTCTCCTGGTTTGACAGGAGGTGGGCTAGTGTTGTGTACCTGTTTCTCCTGCAGTGACCTGGCAGCCTCCTCCTGTGCCAACACCATCTCACGCTCAGCAGTGATTTGAACGCTCTCTCTTAAGGCCTCCTCCAGCTCCTCGATACGCTCCGTCTTCTGGCGAAGGGTGTCCTGTAGAACGGGATCAAGCCGAGGTCGTTAAAACTCCAGCTAACAAGACAGTTCCAGGTAAGTGTGAACTGGTGAGGTTCACACAGCCAAGGTCTCACCTTCACCTGTTGTGAGTTCTCAGACAGGTTGTCCTCCCTCTTTCGGGCCTCCTCCATGAGTCGAGCGTTCCTGCTCTTCTCCACCTGCTCCTTGTGCTTCAGAGATGCCACCTTCTTTGACTGGTCCTTCATCTGTCTATGGGGTCACCATGAAATAAAGACAGTTACCTTATGTTTCAAATACATCTCACTCAAAATAAGTACAAGAAAACTCACTCCTGTCATAATGTTTGTTTGGGGAGTAAGTTTTCTCATTTTTGCTGTTGGGTAATTCAGTGCCAAATCACCAGACGGCTCCCGCATGACCATCTGAGATTTGCTTCATAATTTTTTATTTTGATATAGTTGTCACTAATAATTACTGTAGAACACTTTAGTCCAATATCTCCACTAGTTTTGGAGATATTAAGCCTTCAAAAAGGGGGTGTGGGAGTAAATAAGCTATAATTCTTACTCCTTTTCAGGCTACTAGGGTTGTATACTAGTGGTGAATTGCTGTATAAAATCATGTATTATGTATGTTGTGTACACATAATGTTTTACAACTCAATGCATATTTCTTGATGAATCTTTCTTTATGTACATTTCATGATGAACATTTCTAAGTATATATTTCTCTATGTTCTTTTCTATATGCATATTCTCTATGTATACTTGCTCATGTAAATTTCTCTATATAGCACACTCTCCATGTATATGTGTACACATAATTAGATGTATATAAACAGTATGGAATATTGTGCATATATATGTAATTATTATTGTACATAGAGTGTATAAGTGCAAAACAAACTAATAAACTAAACTTAAAACTATATTTACCATAAAATCAAATGTTACAATCAAACATCCATAGTTTGATGGCTAATAACTTTTGAAATGTTTACATTAAATGGTTCCAATTTACACACGTGATTTTTTTTTATATAATTAGGCTCTATATAAATAAGGACAGATTTGTTTGACATTTTTGCAGATTTATAGCATGCAAAATTTGGCTTCCTAGAATGCACATTTGTCCATGGTAGCACTTTTGGCTCTCTATATCTCCAGATTTAATGACACCAGATATCCGATTCTTTTTAACGTTTGAGACATATTATCATACTATCATGTTATGTCTGTGACAAAAATTATACTCTCTCATATATAGACCCCTAAGAATAGAAAAAAGCTTGTCATATCTGAATTTTGAATGCTTATAGCAAAAATCTGACACCACCACTACCAGAAAACAGATTGAATCAATGAAAATAGCAAGGTCTAATTAATATATGTACCAAATATAAAGATGGTGCTGTGAAGAAAATCATCTTATTCAAGCTGTTGAATATAGGTTTTATGACATATGAAAATGCCATTCATAAGGTTACATTCCGGATACAGTTTAAAGTTGTTGTCATCACTTACAGAGCTCTGCATGGTCAGTCACCACCGTACCTCACTGGGTTATTACAGCACTATACAACAACAAGGCCTCTGAGGTCAGCCAATCAGGGTCTGCTGATGGTCACCCGAATCAGGCTCCTAAATGGTGGAGTACCCTTCCACCTGACTTACAAGCAGCCTCAGTGGACATTTTTAAGCGGCGTCTCAAGATGCATTTTTATTGTATTGCTTTTATGGGTACTCCTCGATTTTATTGGGTATTTTAGGTTGTCATATTTTTGCATTTTGTATTCGTTTTATATGTTGCCATTTTATGACCTATGTATCTTTAAAGCTTTTTGTATTTTTATTTTTTGAGTGTCGTTATGTATCATTTTAACCTGAAAAGCACTTTGTGAGATTTGGTCTGTGATAAGTGCTATATGAATAAACTTTAGTTACTTACATTAAAACTGGTCAGGTGGGAACTTTCTTTAAAATCTGGTGATTTGGCATGGAATTACTCTATTGTATCTTTTATGTACAAATGATTAGTTTAACTAAACATCCAAATAATTCCAATTTTAATAGTCTCTCTTGAGAGTGAGAAAATGTAGACTGAAGCCTAACTGACGCTCACAGTAAGCATTAAACAAATCAATTACTGCAATTTTATCAATATGATGGTTTATCCAAATGTAGGTTAAAGGTTTGATCAACTATGTCAAATATTGGAAAAAGTAGTATATTCTAAATGTATGCTTGATAAAAGATTGAAAATGTTTTGTCTCTCATCCATCATTTCAGTTGATGAAGTCTCTTTTGGATAAGAGATGAAACACAACCAGCCCAGTTGAACTTTGAAAAACAACTAAGGACACATAACTGATTATATACATCATGTTGTAAGTCCATTTTAAGATTATAGCTGATTAATTATAACACACAAAAAGTCAAGCGCTTAATAAAAAGGTACATTAAAATCAACTGTGAACAAAAAAATAAGTAGAAAGGTCTTTTTAAACACTGAAAGGGAAAATTAAAGCCACCTTAGACTTACTTAGGCAGAACTGTATACAATTCTGCAGAAAGCCAGCCTCAGGTTGGACTCAGGTAAAAGACCAAATAATAATAGGAAAGAAAAATGAGTATCAGAGGCAAAAAGGAAAATCAGAGTCAGAGTCAGGAGAGGGCAGTGGCTTATGGCTCCACATAATACAAGGATGTAAAGAAAAACAAAGGCTGAGAAATATGAGAGGGGGGGCGAAAAAACACAAGTGCTAAGAAAAAGAGCGTAGATACTAACCTGGAGGCCAAACTGGAGGAATGAAAGATTTCCATGTAACGACAAGAAAGCAGTAGGAAGAGAAAAAAAAAAAACAGACTCAGACCAAGAGTAAGGAAGGAAGGAAGGGGATGACCAGAGAACTGATGCACACTGGCTCTGAGATTATATTGTCCGCTTGGATGTAATGAAGGCACATGTACAAGAAGATGAAAACCACCATAACACTACATGACAAAAGACTCATCAAGCCACATTACGGAGCTTTTAAAGCAATACTAAAACACTGCCAAAAGACAAGTAGGCAAACTTTATACATGCTGATCAGTAGCTGGGTTTCCATTACAGTTTTCCGCAAAATAAAACAGATATTTCTACAATTTCAACAAAGTACTTGTAGGTGTTTTCTTTGAAGAGTGTTTGGCTTCTGATGCGTCATTCTAGTAAAGTCCCATCGATCCGTCTCATGATGTATCATAGTGATGAATGACTTGTTGATCCAGAATTTCAGAGTGACCTGCCAACGTTTAATCAACTGTTACGTTATTGAACTGCTTGTGGCATTGGACTTGTCATGCCCATGACTAGCGAAAATACGCAAAAAGTGTTTCCATTACACTATTGTGCAATACTTCTATATCGAAATGTCTCAAAAACCTGTCTCATGAGAGCATAAAAACTTTTTTGCAATCATTGACAGTTTTTGCAACATTTCTGTGTACCTATTACCAGTTTTCTATTGCGCAATTTACATTTTGCGCATTTCTTTGAGTAATGGTAACCCAGCTAGTGACATGATGTGACTGATAGAAAGTCCAGACCAAGACAGATGAACACTGACCACAAAAATGTCCAAACGTGACATAAAACACCATGTAAATACAGATGGAACCAGATTTTCCATTTAAACCATGGTCAAAATAATCAACATCTACCCTCTTCTTAGGGTCGTCGTGTATGTGTCCACATACCTCTCCAGTTCATTGATCTTTTTGTCCTTGTCATTCTTTTCATTCTCCATTTCCCGAAGGATCTCCAGTAGGCGGTCTACCTCAGCCTGGGCCTTCCCAGAATCCTCTTTGTGGCGGGCCACTTCCTGCTCAAGGCAATGTATACGCTCTGCCAGTTCCGTGTTTGCCTGAGCCTCCAGGGCTGCATTCTGAGCCTAAGAGAAGGAGCAGGTGAATTCATCTGAAATGTCTAATGTGAACGTTTAAACAGGGAAGCCCATGTCAAAATCACATGAAGTAAATATTAGGCAACATCCTATGGTTTCTCAGTAACAGATGTATGGAAGTAAATCTGTGCCATCAGATACTGAATAGTTGCATTTTGCAAGATTTGTTTTGAAAAGTTGATCAGTTTAGTTGATTTTTTAATTTGATTTTTTTATAGTTAAATATTTTTTGAATAGTTGTATTCATAATTAGAATTTTTTTAATAGTTGAATTTCTTGAATAACTGTTTTTATAATTAGACATTTTTTATGGTCTAATTTTTTTAATAATTTAATTTTTACAAAGTTTTATATTCTAAATTCAATTATTTAAAAAAAATTAAATAATCCAAAATTCTTAAATATAATGAGTTTCAAGTTCATTCATTCATTTTCTGAACCCTAATGAGTTTCAAATTCAATCTAAAAAAATTATTTTCACAATATCGCTGATATTTCCCCGCTAATCCTTTTTCCAGATATGCTGGCTACACATGAATGTACTTCTTGATTGTATTCTGAAGTTCAGCTGCTCGTGACACATGATTGGGTGAAAGTCAGATTGAGTGGCTCGGCACTCCATTAGTTTTGCCTGGTCAAGGTATTATGTCAAATTTTTTTATATTGAATTTGAAACATATTGTATTTAAGAATATTGATTTTTTTTTTTTAATAATTAAATTCAGAAAATGAAACTATGCATAAAAATTCATTTATAAAAAAAAATTAATTAACTAT
>JAPTGZ010000023.1:11829740-11840752 GCA_029814645.1 Fowleria isostigma | reverse complement strand
GGTAAGCTCACCGCGATGGATAGAGAGAGGCTAGTCTGTCCAATTTATGTGGTCAAGCAGAACCTCTATTTTTTCTCGCTAACACAATAGCCAATGGTGAAAATCCGTCCAACAAAACTACCTTTTTCACTGTCTGGCGTAGATCAGACCGGTGCCAAAGCTGGATCCTCAGTCAAATGGAAAATGGTTCCAAATATTCTCATTTTACGTTAGATAATCAATAGATGTGTATCTGATTTTGCCATCTTTTTGCCAGCAGTACTAGCGGCTCAGGAGAGCCAGGGCGCCTCAGTGACGTCAAGCCTGATGTGCGCGGTCACGACACTCCTCATCGCCACGCTTAAATTTTAAACGCGCGTCCACGAGAACCCCCATGAAAACATTTTGACAAAACTGAGTAGATTTAGAGAGATGAAAACAAAAATAAGTTTCTTTACAACTTAGATTTAATTAACAAGCACTAATTAAATTAAATTTGACAGTATGTAAATTACAGTATATCCTTGGCATTAAAATATTAATAGATGATTTAATTTAATTTAATTTGATTTAATTTAAAATAATCTATTGTATTTTTTTAGATAAGTCAAAATATAAATAAGTCTTACATAGAGATGTATGTTTGTTATGTTAAGACTCTACCAGCAGTCGGCAGTGTTAAACTGCAAGAACATTTCATCTTTAAATAACTTATTTTTCCCTCAGAATTTAGTCCACACAAACAAATATATATATAACAGACTTTTTTTTATGATACCATATAAGCCGTGCTTTAAAGCAGTAAAAGAAATGAAAATAAATTTGTGGCAAAAAAGTCTATTGAAGTAATACAATTGTTCTAAGTTTGTAGCCTGTCCATTTCTCTTTTAGCATCAAAGAAACTGTAGCTCTCAACATATAACACATGAAACAAAACAATACCATTACATATTTGTTAATCCACATTTCGAATAGGATTAAGGCGACATATATATAGCTCCTTGATGATATTAATTTTCTGTTTAGTGACACAAGCCTATAGATAATCCCTTTCCATACACAAATCTTTTTCTTTACATAGTTTATTTGTGTTCATTGTGTGGCCCCAGTGATATATATATAAATATATATATATATATCAACAATACATTTAAGGATATCTGAAATTACATTTTTACTAGTCATAATACGAATTGTGGGTATCCATAATGACATTTTAACTAGTCGGTGGATATTCAACATTACATTTTGGATATCCGGAGTAGTTTTTAATTTTGGATATCTGAAATGACAGTTGGATAGGAAGAATGTAACTGTAGATATCTGAATTTAAAAGTGCAATACACATTAATGGCAAAAGTGACGTCATTTCTCCTAGGAAGAATGTCATCGTAGATATCTGAAATGTTCATTTTGACAAGGGAGAATTGAATTACGGATATCTGTAATGTATATCCAGTCTAGCTATTAAATGTTAATACGTCTTGCCAGAAGTCTACCGGGCACTGGTCTATTTGTCCGTGTATGTGAGTGCATGTGTGTTATGGTTATGAGGTCACTTTTCTCTGGCGCAGGCGCTTTGGGGAAAAACCGTTTCTTCAATATGTAGCAACTGCTGCTTCTTCGAATGCGGTCCACAAATCGTAACTTCAGGTCTTAGTTATTGGTAAATAAATCTGTCTGACATTTAAGGATAATTTATATGTATTCTTTTTTTATATACACAAAGACGGAATTACGTTGTGGACGATATCAACGCCGATGACAGTTTTGTTGTGGATACGATATTGAGGTAGGTCGGTCGCTGTTATCTGCCACCCGGCACCAATCTACGTTAATGCTAGCTAGTGGAAGCCACAATGCTAATAGCTAAGTGAGATTCATTAACGAACAACAGCTAGCATAACGTTGTCAACCACAATTTTAACACCAGTCTGTGATTTTTAAAATGTGGCGAGTACAAAGTGCCGTCGTGAATTCGTTTGTAAATGTGTTATCATTTAGGCTGTAATACGGCAAACAAAGCAAAGCTATTATTAACACGATAAATTCATTGGGGGTAGTCAGGAGGTGGGTCTCGCTTTTTAGGCCATTGGCAAGACCCGCCTAGCTAAGGCTAGTTAGCTAACGTCAGTGGCGCTATTTGTCATTGCCTGATAGCTTTCCAGCCGGTGTTCTACATCGACAATCGTATTCAGTGTGTTAGCATGGCTTGTATTTTTAATCACCCCGAGATAGAACCCGGACTTGGACATCGTAAGGGTGTCGAGTGAACGATAGTGTTAACTGCTAATGCTTTTAGACAACCCCGTGTAGCGTTTCCTGTGTAAGATGATTGTAGGCCATTTAGCAACAGGGTCGCATCCTTTCACAAGACGTGCTGTTGAATTAACCCATCGCTGGTTTATGTTTCCCTTGTTGAGCGTAAGCCTACGCGAGTTAGCTCCCTATTAGCCGTGTCCATTAGCAAAGCTAACGGCTAACAAAGAGCCGCTGCTCCTCCTTGCTTTGTATCGCTCGATCCTGCCATTCAAGTTGACGATGCGTTAATTATAAGGCGGCGAGGATATGGGTAAGAGTGTTTTCCTTAATTATTATCTACTCTCGATTATTACCGCAGACGTTTCTTGAATTCATCTAGATGCCATTGCGCCAAGGCATAGTAGGTTTGGGTCTAATGTTGTGGTTGCTTACGTTAAGTTGTGCTCAATATAGCAATCGCTATAAGGTATGTTACCTCAACTACTAAGATTTTAGAATGTGACAAGATGTAAAATTGTTGACAAGTGCAGTGGTAGTCATACCAGCACTGGTCTGTTGCTATCACAATTTGATAACAGCTAGGTATGTAGTTCTGCAGATTTAAGATGTATGCACAGAAACTGATTAAAGAGCGCTTACATACAGTATTCATTGGCTTCACATGTACAGGTATCGTGAATTCTTTTAAACGTTAACTACCTTTAATTAGTTACTTCTGCTCTTCAACAAATGTCATGTGCTGAGAGATTAGTGTATCAGTTCAAAGGGCTGAGGAACGCACATCCTGTCAAAATACTCTAATGTTTATTAAACATTACAGCTGACTTGTATTTCAGTTGGGCATAGCTAAGTATGCCAGTATTTGCCAGTAATAAGGCCAACTGGCCCTGATGTCAGTAGACATAGACTTCTAAGGAGAAAGTAAACAAAACATAACATTAGGGGAGCCCAGTTTTCTTTTTAGGTCTGCTGCAAATGTATCGTTTGCCACTTCTACTCAGTGAAGTTATGAAGCTTGCTGTGCACTTTAAATTGTATTTGTTTACATTGGCTGATCTGTTACAAAACTTGTTGACATTTGACATAGAAGTAGTAACTTTTTGAAACATGTCAGGCAGCTTCTGTTTTCTGTTTCTTCTTTCAGTGAAACTGCAGTGCAGCATATTTGGATTTTTGGCCAACACACCTTTGTCCTCTGGAAATTTGGTGCCTGCAGATGTTCATCTTTGTCCTCAATCACATCAGTGATTCCTTATGCTTGATAGATGCTCCACCGTTTGTCTCACAGGATGGAAGGTCTGGACTTACACAGACGTGTGTTTCAGCCTCAACGCTATGTGATCTACAGTGATGTGCAGTCTTTCTCCATTTACAAGAGAACACCTCCTATTCTACACATCCAGGCTCTGCACTGTATAGCTAAAGACTGTTTTTGAAGACTAAATAAAAAGGTAGTGGGAGGAGTTAAAGGACTTTTCTTTTTCCCTTTTTAAAGCACAGATCTATACTGCTTATAAGCAAAACATGGAAAAATCCTTATTTTAAACTTTTAAGTTATTGTACCCCTTACTCTTGGTGTAGGTGGTGGGATGTCGGAAAAGTTTGGCGACAAAATGGTGAAGTTTCTGGCTCCCCCTCAAAAGAGTGGAAATGGCCCTAGCTCGGGTTCAGACTCGATGGTGAGTGAAAGCCGTCCAACAGAAGTCAGGCGTCGGCATCACACTATGGAGCGTGACAGATGTAACCCTGAACACCGCTTCTTGCGTCGCAGCGTCATCAGCGACTCTAATGCTACAGCACTGGCCCTTCCTTTGCCAAGCAAGATCCCAATCCCAGCACCTCAGCGAATTCAGCCACGTGAAATCACCGCTCAGCGACAACAGGCTGCTGGTCATTTCCCTCGAGATGAACCAAATTTATCTCAAAAGGAAAAGTCTGCTGATATTGGAAAAGTTGATGAAGGAAGAGGTGTAGAAATAGCCAAGGTTGATGTAGTGCCTTTACAGCAGGTACAAGATTCCTGTGATGGAGAGGCAGCAGTAGCAGCCCACTCTACACCAAGCCTGGGAACAGAACTGCCAAGTCAAACAGAACCTGAAAGTACCACTGAGGTAAAGGGGCATCATGGAGAGGAGGGTGAAGAAGAAGATAAGGACTCTGCCAAGGCACGAGCTGAGGCAGAACAGAGAGAAGCGGAGAAAAAAGTGCAAGAAGACATAGAAGAAGCAGAGACCAAAGCAGTGGGAACATCACCAGATGGGCGTTTCTTAAAGTTTGACATCGAGATCGGACGTGGCTCCTTCAAGACCGTCTACAAGGGCTTGGACACTGAGACCACAGTGGAGGTGGCTTGGTGTGAATTGCAGGTATGATATAGTTCTCATAACTTGACTTCCGTCCTCACCTCCATTGTCAGTAAACCTATTTATTTACCATGATCTTGTGGATTGACATCACAACCCTGTTACAGTGTATCTAATTAACATTTTACATGATTGATTGTTACATGCATAATCTATTACAATATCGTATGTATATTAGAATGTAAGATAGGAAGTGTCTTGTCTGACAAGTCACACAAGACTCTGCCCATGGCCATGACACCAGAGTGCTACCATCATCTTTCGAGATGGAGGGATGCCCACTATATTAGAATAGAATAAAATGCCCTTTATTTTCATTATATGGAATGTATAGTGAAATTGCTATCATTTCTCTTTTTTTGTCTACACTATTTGCTTTTGCCATATTTTAACCTGGTGGAGCAGAGCCAAACTCATTTCCTTCCACACTGTTACCTGAACCACAGCTTTTCTGTCATTTCCCCTCTGATTGTTTCACAGTGCTTTTGTCAGCAAAGAACTTCAGCAGTGCTTCACATTTCCTCATTTAGATTTTTTGCAGCTTAGTCTATACTGGCTGGCCTGAGTGCACATAAGAGTCAAATGTCTCTGGTGAAAAATGTTATCAAGATTTGTATAATGACTGTTTATAACTTTGCATGTGTAAGGAATATCTGACATCTTAGTCACGGGGAAATTATCTTGGGCTTCATTCACAAGGTCAGGCTTTTTATTGCACTGGTAATGTGCATAATTGGAAACTTTTGAACAGTACTACAATGAAATCACAACTTGAGTTTTCATTTTTTTAGGAAATTTCTGAACAACTTACCTGTAAAATGTTCTTTTACCCTAAGCATACATGCTTCATTTATTCAACTGTTCTGCCAAAGTATCTGAACACACATTGAGACATGTATTCATTTTAGTTTGAAACTTCAGAACAAGTCATTGATTCTAATAGTAAATGTAGGTTTGCTCACAGTTCAGTTAAAGCAGTGACATTTTGGCATCATTCTCCAAGATCATGTTTGCATTCACTCAAGCTTTTATACCATCATAAGAGGCATGGGCCTCACACGACAGCACATAAAGCCACTGCTATATGCACACTCAGAACAATGCGAAGATTACAGACATGTGCCCCTCCCCCCTCCTTCAGAGAATCACACGCATGCTCAGTGCATCTCTGCTCTGAATGCTTGTGTGAATGTAAAATGGGTCACATTCCTCATGAAGAATCTCCTGTGTGTGGTGCAGCCGACTGGCCTGCCAAGGCCTGCTTCTAAACTCAGTCCACCTCTAAACCTTGTATTTCCTTCTCATTTCCTCACATTTCTGTTTTCCTGAAGGATAATGGTACAATAAACAACTGTACATTCCTAAATCTACTTGGCAACCTTTAGTATAGTATGATATTTTTTATTTTTTACTTTTTCGCTGCTTTGTTCTTAATGTAAGAGTCTACTTGTTTTCAGCGGTGATAAGTTTAGTTGCTGTTTTCTACTTCTGCTTTTTTGTTTTTCCTTATTCTTTTTTTGGCATATTACAATATTTAGTAATTTAAGCTGCATGCACTGCAGAGTAATTAGTCAAATCAATTTTGTAATCATATAATTTACAAGCTGCAAGAAAATCTATACCACATCCAAATAACTACAGTTTGATTGTTTGAAAGAACAACATTATATTAATAAATGCTTTATATTGAGTAACTCATTGATTCAAGCAAAGCAAACCCTAGATTTTTTTTTTTTTTTGTTTAAATGTACATCGTCTGAAATGTAACCTGAGACTCATATTCCCCTTTGTTTTTTGTCTGCTTGAGACTTTTAGAGCTAGAAACCGTTGAAGTGCACATGGGAATCTAAAAATCCCCTCACATGGTTGTTAAAGCTGTCCCATGATCACTCTAGTGCTGGCATTAGGTTCCCATATGCCCTGAAGACACTGTATTGTATTTTTGGATATCTCTTTGTAATTACAACTGTGAAAAATGACAGCAGTTTTTGTTTTGTTTTGTTTTGTTTTGTTTTTTGACATTTATATTACAGTGTAGTTATTAAGTATACAGTTTTGGCAAAGGTTTACCTATGGCAAAGGTAAATGCTGTTTAACCCTAGAACACTATCACTAAAATTAGTCCCATTGGTTAACCATTTTAACCGGGTGAAAATCATCCGGCGATAGTGTTCTAGGGTTAAGAAAGAAGCAGCACCTGTTAAATTTGTTTAATATTCCTATTGTCTTGTTTCCTGTTGATACCTTAATCAGTGATGCATATATTAATTGGCCTTACAATTTGTTTGCTCACTGGGAATTTGCTGCCAGCTCAAAGCAACGGCAAAGCCAGTTCGTGTATGCTAATGAAACAAGTCCTACAGGTTTTATTTCATGAGATCCTTTAATCTTACTAAGCATTATTGAAATCCTAGGGCCACACTAGTGGTCCTTTTAGGCTGCAATGATCATGAGTAACTAGAGTCCAAATGATTAGCTTGATGGAAAAAGGGAGGTACATAGTAAGATCCTGACAAATGTTTAGAGTTATAGAGTAAAAGTTGAGCAAATTTATTATGTCTATTTTTAATTATATATATATAAAATCATACTCCTAAAGTAAGAGGAGTTTTATACTAAATACACATAAAAGCTAATCTCTGTCCCTTAGCCTATGTCCTTTAACCTGGTCCCCAAAGATCATCTTATGAAGAGCTTTGTACTCCTCCAAATGCTGTGGTAGGCCTTTTAGTTGCTCTTGAGGTATTTCACCCAGGGCCTTAGCACTGTACTGATGGACAAACCAAAACATTAGCCCTCCTTCAGAGGAATGCCATTAGCATGGGTTATAACCTAACTGTGTATAGTTTTAGTAAAATGAACGAGCGTTCTGAAGGGCCATCTGTCCACAATTGTCTGAGAATTTCTAGGAGTCCACCCTTTTCCACCCATCCGTGAACCCACACATTTCTTTCAGCTCTCATGTTTCAGGCATGTTTGAACAATAAGTAGGTCACCACACAGAGGAAGTGAAGGGAAAAGAGGAATAAATTTAGGAGTCTCCCCTTTCTTGCTCACTCATTTATCTTGAACCATGTCATCTTCCACTCACAGCCTTCCCATTTCAGTCCTCCCTAGTGTTTGCTGGAACTAATCATTGAAAGATGAGGGAAAAGAAACTTGGATTTCTTTAAGAAGCTATGGGAGTTGCCGATCTACTGGAGCCAGATGATGGCATTCTTAGGGAGTATTCTCAAAAAATGTAACACAATCATTCTTTTTGGGATTATTTGTGGATGATAAAGTGTACAGACATGGCATAAAGTTTGAACTTAAGAGGCAAAATTCCAAAATGCATTGTCTTCCATAATGAGTCAGCAGAGTAATGATTCATCTTAACATGCATACTTGACTGTCACAAGAAACTCAGCAGTTGTTTAACCCTTTGGTATGTGTGTCAAGATCTGAGCTATTTTTCATCAGCTGTTCTGCTGCTTCATACCCAGTTAAGGCGGAGGCTCACTGTACATAAATTGTGTCAAATGAATTTAATACAGTTAATAAACACTAAAAGAACATAAGTGAAAGCGTTAGAAAAAGCAGTTGCACACATTTAACTTAAATGTCAGTAGGTTGATGACACCTAAAACTCACCAAAAAAGGAAACTTAAAGTGATATGTTTAGCTATTTAGTGTAATACTGTTTCTTGGTTGCCTTCTAGCTGTAACTATTTACTATGTTACGACCTTTTTAGAGTTTGACAAATTAAGTCACTTTACCATCACAGTTGGACTCTCATGTCTTTTGCCGACAGTGAAAAAGATATGACTTCATGGTCATGTGACTTAGTGTCATGAGGCCTACAGAGACATACTGTACTTAATTCAATAATTAAGTACCATTGAGAGTTGAAGTGGCTTCTTAACTTCCAGGTCTGTCTGCCATTACGGAGATTCTACCAATGTTAACCACAGAGCTCCATCTAGTCCTCAGTGTCATCCTCAGAATAGGGACCTGACATTGCCAGCCCCTGCATGATCACTGGCTTTTTTTTCCTGTAGACTATTTTTAGAGTTGTTCGGTTATTTATGATGGTCTTTGCCCAGAAGCAGTGTTTTCTGCTCTACTTTGGTGAGACTGTTATTAGCTGGTCATTAGATTTGGAGGTTTGGGTTTAAAGATTAACAGCTGCATTGCAAATTTATATATATACACACACATACACACAGTTGAAGTCATGAGATTAGTAAATGAGAACTGAGTGAATAATATTTTATTCTGTTTGCATTTGTATAGTTTTTCCCAGTCAACGTTCACTGACTGTTGGAAAAATGTCATTGCAGATATATTATAATGATAGTGGCAATGCAACTTTTTTTGGGTGAGCTGACTCATGCCCACTCTGTCAGATAGAGCTGCTGTGATTCAACTGCAGCTGCTGCTGCCCTCTTGGAGCCTGCCAGGTTGGGTTTCTCAATATATAGACATTTAAAGCCACAACCTCCAAATGCTATGTAAAGTATGCTGGTCATGTTGGCTTGCCAAATGTTGATACAAATCTTACAACTTCATTAAAAATGCTACAGCTTAATGATTTTTACCACTTGCAACTGTACATTTCTGAATTTCAGTGTTAAATATCAAAGGTCTAAATAGAACTGAGTGAAGGCCCCCCAAGGTACCTCAGCCAAAAGTATATTAGTGAAGGAAACATTACCCAGAATATATTTCAATATTAAACAGCTGACAATAAAGTTTACCCTGAGTCAGGACCGTTTGCACTTTTTGTGCAACAGGAAACGCCTGTGTATCTTTGTCACTTTTTAGGATCAGTGAAATGAAGTAACAAAAGGCTGCTGTTAAAGTGACATTGATACATAATGGAACAGTATATACATACTTGTCATAATATACCTTTCTTTGACCATCACTGGTCTGTTATTGCACGTCTCTCATCCCTTTAATAATTTAGGCCTGAGAGGAGTTTTGTGCTGTCCTCTTAGATTTACATAGATGTAAATTGGTCCAACATAATGTGCAGTTGAATAGTCTTTCAGTGGTTGTCTTTAGTTGTAATGAGAGAAGTTTATGATTTGTGTGTACCAGAGAATGCCGGGCACAGTTACCTGTGACAGCAACAGCAGACATGGTTCAGGCCAAAGAGCATTTTCAATGACTGTTACAGAGTGCGTTGTGCGTGTGTGTGTCTTGTGATTGCAAAACTAACTTCCTTGAGGCATGTGCAGGCCATGTATTTAACTGCATACATATCAAAGGTTGTATTTAAAGTGTTTAGTACTACACAAGGAGTTGATGCAGCAGATCTTTGTAGATTTTTAAAGCCCTTGTCTGCCCGGCAGTATTACAAAAATGCTTCACGCAGTTTACATGCAGCTTTGTTAGGTGTGATTAGTCTGGACTTTTAGCAATGTGGCTTTTCCTCCATATTGCTGGAGATGTTAATACAGTCAGTTGGTATTTGTGGGGGTTGGTGTACTGCACACAAATGGGTGGGAACTCAAAGGCTGTGATTCCTGTTGTCGATGTCATGGATGTTTTGCGTGACTGTTTTCACATGTGTGCAGGGAGGGAAAGGGGGACTGGCTGCCCCACTAGATAAATACTCTGAAAAGTAGGTCAGTTGGTCCAAGTACTTGTTGGAGTCTCTGTTTCTCTTCATCTTTCCTTACCTGTTGTGCTCCAACATTTCCTCTTGTTTCAGCTCTCACTTCATTTCTTTTGAGTTGCTCCCAGATTTAGCACATTTTAAACTTAAAATGTTCAGTATATTTTACTCAAATATTGACAGATTTAATTTCATTTAAATTAGGACTGGACAATCTCAAAATCTTTGATCATGATTGGTCTGAATTTGGGAAGATTTAATTTTTATTTGAATTATACAGATTGTATCATTAAACCTTCCCACATTGTGGTATTTTGTTTTAAATTGCCTGCTTATCTGCATAATATAAAATTTAGCAGAACATTGCATTATGGGCATTATCATTACTTAAAAGTTGCTGTTAGTCTCTTACTGCACCAAAGTCTTAGTCTGTGTTAACTTGCAGAGTTTGTGTTTTGCTGTTGAAGCAATAATGACAAACAGCAAAATGTGCATACACAGCCTAAAACCTCCAGAAGGAAAGCTTGTTATGGTTTGGGTTAGGGCTAGACGATTAATCGATTTTAAATTGAAACACGTCCGTGTCTGGTGTGAGGCGTGATTCTCTTCATAATCACTCATCTGGTCCATGCACACATGACTGATGCCTGTCACTGACTTTTATTAGTAGAAATTTTGTGTGCCATCACAAAACAACATGTGACTGGTCTGTGTATATGAGGCATAGTGTGTGTGTGTGTGTGTGTGTGTGTGTGTGTGTGTGTGTGTGTGTGTGTCTCAAAAAAAAATCAAAATCAAGTTT
>JAPTGZ010000023.1:11803111-11814558 GCA_029814645.1 Fowleria isostigma | reverse complement strand
GAATTATCTGAAAATCAACCTATTCTGTATTTATGCTAAGATAGCTCATACTACATTTTCTGTAAGTACTACAGAATATTACACAATGATAATGATGCAAACTTTCTTATTTATTTTCTATAGCAGTACCGTTGGGACTGTCTCTGTCTGCACCATCTGCAACTCTCCAGCAGGCCTTCAGTAAAATCAAACCGGGTCGTGTAGAGAGAAGCAACACCATTGATCCCCCTCCTAGTGAGCAGGAACCGGGCCCGGTCACATCTGCTGAGCCTTCACTTCCTCCAAACTCAAACCAAGTCCTTGTTTCATCTGAAGCGGGCCCTCCTAGTGCTGGCTCGACTTTTCCTGCTGCGTCCCTCACATCTACTGCAACGTCCTCACCGCCCTCTTCAACTGGGAGGGTTTCACCTCCATTAGTATCAAATCAGAGTCAAGTTCCTGCCACCATTGTCCCTACTCTGCCTGCCCAGTCGTCCCATGAACCAGGCCCCTCTGTGGGCGTCCCTCCCTCATCCTCCATTTCTCCTCCGGTCATGCAGGCGTCCAGTCAACTACCCGCTGGGTCAGTTTCTTCTGTCGCTGTTGTCACATCCACCAATACTGGCAGCGTTCCCCCTCCAGAGCAACAGCCTTTTAATAGCGCTGTCTCATCATCTCAGCCTATGAATTCATCTATTCATGCACCACAGCACACGAACTCTCAAAGTCAGCCAGTACCCATTTCTACTCAGCCACCTCCTCCGTCTTCAGTGCCCAGTCAGAGCCTCGTCCAGTCGCAGCCAGTAGAGAGCGAAGGGGCTGAGGTCCAGACCAAGACGGCCGGCAGAGATGACATCCAAGCTCTGGATAAAAAACTCCGCTCTCTCTTTAAAGACCAGAGCTCCACCAGCTCCTCAGCGTCAGTGGATCCCAGTCAGAACACTGGGACCTCTTCACCTCCAACTGGGACTTCTTCCCCTCCACCTGGACTAGCCCTGGCGCCTCCATCGAACCTCCCCCTCCCTTCTGGGGTACAGGGGGTTCTGGGTCCCATAACCACTCCAGGACAGGGGATTACCCCAGCCGGACATGCCCAGACGCCTCCAACAAAGCCTAGAGCACAGGTAGGTGAAAAATACAGGATACAGAAAGAAATTAAGATTTTTTTTCTGTCATGATAGAAAATCTTTGATTCTTTCTGTTGTAGACTTTACCCACTGGTTTTGACCAAGCTGCTACACCTCCTGACCTTGTACCACCATTGCCTGGACCAAATCAGGTGAAGTTATTATTTCATTTTTATTGTATTGTTTATTTTGAGCTTGTGCACTCCATGTACAATACTTATAAACATTTCATCATATATACACAGATATACATAAAGAATTTGCTGTAAACACTATATAGAGAATTTTTACACAAACAAAATGCATGGAGAAAAAAATATACAGACATTGGTTGTAAACATTATGTATACACAATATGCATAATAAATGAATATATACGTCAATTCACGATTAAAATGCAACCGTACTAGCCCAAAAGGGAGTGAGAATAAGTAAAACTTACTTACTCCCATCCACAGTTTCACTACTCAAATATGCATGGTTGCAAATTTATCAGAGAAATTTAACTGTAAATATGCATTAGTACATCAAAACTAACTTTAACACAATGTACAGAACACAAATGTACCCAATAAAGAGAAATGAATACTGTCAACACAACAAATTATAGGCACCAAGAGTAATTTTATAAAAACTGAAAAGAAATGTAAATATATCTAATAGTGTCAATAAATAAAATAAAAAGTAAATGAAATCAAATAAAACACAAACATAAGAAGAAGAAAGAAAAGGAAAAAAGACATCACATGACATTCTCGGCCCTTCATCTCTATATTGTCTTAACACCATTCCTTTATATCCTAATTTTAAACTGCTGTATGCTGTTAGAGCGTTGCTTTAATTGAGCCCCCCCCCGACACACACACAGAATCCCTTTCCTGGTGGTTCTCACCGCCCTGACCATAAAGTTGCCCTCACCTCTTCTTCACATATAGTCTGCTGTACCTCTAAAGCTTCTTTACTTCTGATGAAATAATGTTGAAGATGCACCTGTGTATAGTGTGACTTCACATTAATGTCCTGTTTTTGTGCCCCCACAGACCCAGCAACCACTCAACAATTTGGATGCCCAGTTGAGGAGAGCCCTGAGCCCAGAGACTGTCCAGGGAGGAAACCAAGCGCAGCCTCCAGCCACAGGTTTCACACTGGGACGTTTCCAGGTAGGCAGCGAATCACGTTTTTAATTCATGTGTTTGAAATGAACCCTGATGATAAATGATAAGACCTCCTCAATCTGATTGAAGTTAATCAGAGTTCTTTCTCTTTTTTCTTTGTTCAGGTGTCTGTTGCCACTGACGGTGTATCCACCAGCGTTCCAGATTCCTCCAGCATTGTCTCCTCCTCCTCCATCACGCCGTCCTCTACGTCTTCATCCTCGTCCTCTTCGTCCTCCTCCCCCTCAAGCCCAGAGAATACCCTCCACCGTTCAAGTACTCTGTCCAAAGGAGTCTGTGAACCTGACACCATAAATGGAGCATCATCTGTCTCTGCCGGTCCTGCCAGTCAACACACCACCACCATCGGGCGCTTCCAAGTGTCCACAAACACCAACGCAACAGCGGGACCCAGTGCCGGCTCTAAAGTGGGCCGTTTTTCAGTCACAGGTTTGTATCTGGGACACAGTGAGCTGGATGTTAACAGAGATTTCCTTTACCACATTTAAGCCATACTTCCACACAAGAACTCAGAACCTGTAGAGAACCTTTTCACTGCAGGGTCCAACATCTGAATTTACACTAAATTTAGTTCTGCCAATTGTATTTTACTCCCAAAAAGGTCCTGCTTGGCGGTGGTACTTTCCAATAGTTCAAGAGCTTTGGGGCTGGGGCTTGCAGTGATAAGTACTTCTGAATGAATTTAATTTTAGCCACCATCTTTAAAACACAGTGGTATCTGTATAGCTGTTCAGATGAACTCACTGTGATGTCAAAGCCTGTTTCAGCATTTATGTTGCAGATTAAATCCAGCATGAGATATAAACATTTGATAACAACTCTTACATTTCACAGGAGTGGATGCATTTGCCTCATCCTCATACATTTTAGATCACAATGGAAACATGAAATAAGGTTTTACTTTGTGGAACTAGAGTTCCAATTTTATATATTCCAGATAATTTGGGTAGGAACATGGCCTAAATATTATCTTGGTCCATTTATGGCAAATTACAAATCAGATGTTTTTAAACTCTTATCATGCCATTCCACTGTGGACATTAACATACATTGCACAACATAAATGAGTACACCCCCTTTGAAAAGTAAAATTTTAATCAATATCTCAATGAACATAAGCACAGTTTCAAAAAAATATGGACAAAACGGAGTTTTATAGAACACTTCCTTAACATGATCTGTTGTATAGTGTCCCACAGAAAATGTAGATTCTCAAAGAAAACTAAAGGTTTTGTGACAAATCTGTTGGGGTGTGCTCATTTATGCTGAGCACTGTATTGTAAAAACAATGACTGGTTTATCCCGTGCACAGAAGTCTGACATTAATTATGCACAGACTTTATGCATTATATTAATGTGATGATATATTTTCTTCATCCACAGTGACTCCAGCTCCAGCAGCAGGTTCCAGTACGCAGAACGGCCCGTCGTCCTCAACTGCCGACCCTCATAAAACACATACACATTACAGCAGTGACAACGATGACGACTCAGAGACTGAAAACGAAGCCTTGCAGAAGGAAATTAGCCGTTTAAGAGAAAAGTATGATGGGTGTTTTGCAGTCCCAGCTCACCGTATCTTTTATTTATCAGAGCTCAGCTAAAGCATTTAGTGGCATTTTTAAAAATATGTTCTCCTATTCACAGACACATGTTGGAGATTCAGGCCTTGCAGACCCGTCAGAAAGAGGAAATCGAGGCCCTGTTCACAAGTATGGGGAAACCCCCTCCACCCTCTGTCTTCTCCCCTGCTGTGGCAATGGCTGGGGGTCGACGTAGGCTCAAGAGTAAGGGCCACAAGTCTGCCCGTAGCAGTGGACAGCCCAGCCCCTCACATCATGGTAGGACCGCAAAAAATAGTTTATCTCAGTCTCTTGGAGAAATGTTATGTCCACTGTGAACTTTATACAACAGTTTATATTTTATGCTCTTATACTAAGTTATATGCTAGGACTACACAATATTGGCAAAACTTCTGATATGGGTGTACAGCATTGCAATAACAATAATATTGCGATATTTCTCATTCACCTAAATAAATACAAATTTTATCTACTAAGAAAAATGGTCCTTAAAAATATTAAAATTACCCAATTGTTTGTATGCTGACTCAATTATTTATAATTTAAGACAAAATACTGCACTACTACAATCAGTAACACAGTTCTGTGGTAGAACCTGGTGATGCTGTTACCCTAGACCTTCAGACACAAACAGGCAAATATTTGGTCATTTTATTCACACATAACAATGTATAAATGACATGGGATGTATTTCATAATAACTAAAGTACCAGAGTACCACCATCGAAGAGCATTAACTAAACAATATTCCATTAATGCCTGGTTTGGTAAATACTACATATACAAATAAAATCTTTAAGTATAAGTGTTCAGGCCTTACCCAAAGTTGTGCTCTGAAAATATTAACATCTTTTCAACATTAATAACATGTAAATTTACATTCAACCAACAGCAGTAGCATTACTTCAGTTTATATACCAGAAAAACTATCATATTAAGAGTGGTAGAGAAAACCACTCTGGTACCCCATTGGTGTGGAAAACAGAAAGTTTAGGGAGGAAAAAAAAGAAAAGAAATTATTGCACATCTTTGCAATATGAATATTACTCCATTATTACAATATTTATATTTTTTCAATATATTGTGCAGCTCTAGTATACACTACTCATAGTAAATGTTGATTTGTAAAATGGAGAAAAGAAGATCTAAGAAAGGGTGCAAAATATTTGTGATTCCAGACAGTTGCTACCTTTTATGGTTTAATCCATCCACAGTCATGGCAGTTATTTGGCAACATAAGATTGTAAGATACATGTCAGTAATTAGATTTTAACTCTATTTACATAAATATCCAGCTGTATATATTCAGATGTTAAATATGGATAATGGGATCAACAGGAAATGTATGGAGTTTATAAATGAAAGAGTTGCAGTACATTGAAGGTTGTATTCTTTGTTCTTCAGGATCTCCAGGTCAGAGCCTACTCAGTCCAGAGTTTGTCCCAAAGCAGAATTCTTCTTCAACAACAGAGTCTTCAGAAATGGGAGAGGCTTCACACCCAGTTAACAACTCATCATTACCGCTGCTCAAATCCTCTCCATCTATGCCCATCCTCAGTACTTGCTCCACAGGTAAGTAAAACTGAAAACTCCATCATCTTCTCCAATCACACCACTCTGCCGACATTCATTCACATCTCCTTCCTGTTCCCAGGAACAAGTGGGACAAGTTCCACCAGTGGTTTAGGCCTTTGCCAGAACCACGCAGCGTCCCTGACCCAGGCGGCCGGACACACTGCCCCTGCCTCTCACACCCAGAAGGGCAAGGGCACCTTCACGGACGACCTCCATCAACTGGTGGATAACTGGGCCAGAGACGCCATCAGCCTTTCCCAGTGCAAAAGAGGTCCTAAAACTGGAACACAAGCAGCAGCACATGATGTAGGCATTCAGTTGTGTGTGTAACGTACAGATCCCTTTATATAAGCATGTGCTAATCAGGATGTTTTGGGGCCAGTCAGATTTCTGGGACAGTATTGACTAATACCGATCACTGGGTTTATTTGAAGCTTTGTGTTTACTTACCTAGCTTTATTTAATCAAGTATTAGAATTAACAGATACCCAAGTTTTACAAAGGTGTGGTAAGTACACTATAGCATAGACTCAGTTCGATGCCACAATTAGTTATGAACATTCTTTGAGAATAAAAGCACATCAGATTCTTTAGCATGAATAAGCATTAAATACATGATGAGGTTTGTTTTTAAATGTTTTGGTTGTTTTCTTCATGAAGGGTTTCCTTACAATATACTTGTCACCAGTGAAATCAATTTCATTTAACATAAAGTAATTGTTTTACAAGTTTTGTGTTCTGTGATTGGCCTTCATAGAGGCAGAACAGACGACAGAGTAAAGGCCAGCTGTTGGCAGGGGTCCCGCGGGGTCTTAAAAATCTTAAATTTACAAATCTAAATTTCATACCTTAAAAAGTCCTTAAAAGCCATTATATTTATATGTTGGTATGGTAGGTTTTAGGTTATGTTGTCCTAAAGGTTTTTGCTGTATTGTGTTTCAGTGTGTCTGTTAAATGTCAAAGCTGTTGACTTACTTCCACCCGTTTCAACCTGATAATTTATACTGAAATTAGGAACCAATTATCACTAACTTTGCAAGACCCCAGTGGGAAATGACTCAGACGGTTGCAATCAAGGTGTTGAAGTGAATACATTTTCCTAAATTCTAGGAGTCACAGATCTTTGCCAGTATGGCTGTGAATGGGCGTTAAATCCTGTTCTAAGTTGACTTAACTTGGAACAACCCATATATATGTCACTAGGGCTACCCAGAGAACATTTGGTTTTTCCAGTGGCTACAATCTTCAATACTTAGACAAACTTAAGAAAAAAAACTAGTGCAAAGGTGTCAAAGGCATCATTTAATCTATTGTTGGCCTAGTATGGGTTATGGTCAGCTCCACCTATCACAGCTGCTGTTACATTTGAAAAACAGAACTGTCCAAATACTTGTCAAATCACATCTTTAGTGACATAACAGAAGTGTCAAAACTCGATATTAAGGGTACGGTGGGGGGGTCATCAAATGTTTTTATGGTGGAAAGAGTTAAATTGAACTTTTAGAGACCTGTAGGACCCCTGTGTTAGCGACTCTTAGTTTTCTGGTGCCTGGCTGTGTGTCGTCCATCAATTGTCAAACATCATTTTAAACCTAATAACGTGCATTATTTCCTTCTGTTCTAGATTATTCCTCCAGCAAACATGGGCCGTAAATTCTCCGCTCCAGGCTACCTCTGCCCAACCCTTCCCACGCCATCCAACCCGTCATGTTCCACATCAGCTCAACTCCCTAACTCGGCCAACCCCCCCGTCCCTCTGGGTCCCCGTAAAGGCTCTCTGGGTCCGGTGGCTCAGGGGTTCGGTTACGCCTCAGCGCCGTACAGTGCTCCTCAGTGGGCGGGACCCACAGGCACAGGCCAGGTCAGCATGCTTAACCCCACCCAGCCCCTAGCGCAGTACCAACCGCCCACGACGGCCACGGTGGCCCTGCACCAAGGCTACCACATGGCAACCACAGCATCCCCGCAGAAGTCGGCCAGACCGGGAGGGTCCAACCTACGGCCCACATAGCCCAGCCGAGGCCACACGGGGCAAAGGGAGCAGAACATCACCCAATAGAACCACTAGCTCTCTTTGCGGCTTGTCGATTAACTGGCTAGGTGTTGTGCATTTTATTTTTATTTCTACTTTTATTTTTCTGTAACGGGGTTGACCTGTGCGGTTCAGTCCTCTCAGGCAGAAAACTGTCTGGCAATTGGAGGGAGAGTGCAATATGCATCCACAGCAGAAAAGTCTGATACTTACCTGCCATTAGCTGTGGAGTGGAACTGTGACGAGTCGGTCAGTCGTGTCTGGTAACGTAACGACCAAAAGGCAGAACTGACAGCAGCCAAAGATGTGTTCTGAGAGCAGACGTTGTGATGTCATCATTCCTTAAAGGTGAAGGGAGGAGGGATTCGTGATCACATGCTGATGTACAGCCTAGGTGGGAATGAAGACGGTTGGACTGACAGTGTTTGTAATCCAATAGACACATAGGTTCACATCACATCAAACCAAACATTGACCTAGTGAAGCAATTCGGGATGGTAGGGGACGGTTCCGAGGGTAAAGGGGAGAGCATGAGTGAACAGGAAGTGGGAGATGGGAGGAGATGGTGTCCCAGATGGAGAAGCGGTGTCTGTCAGGTGGAGTTAAATCTAGTGTGTTAGGAGAAGAGAGACTTAGTAAGTAGACAGGAGTGTTGAATGAACAGGGTTGGAGTACGGATACATCTTAGTTATTGAAGAAAAATGCAATAATATCAAAGAGAAAGACAGTCTGTCCCTTATAACTGTGGCCTTAATTTCGCAAACATTAAACGTCAACTTTGTACATATTTCTTGACTGGGTTATAATTCCATATTTAGCCTATTTATGTCCCTGTGAACGTCTGGTGTCATGTGATTTGAGTTGTCTATCATACAGATTTATTATCATACTGAGTTCTCGTTCTTGTCTGACATAAGCCAGTGGATCTGCCACGTAAATAACCCTTGTCCTGGTGTTGACCACCATTTTGGAATATGAAATTGAAGAGGTGATGCTGCTGTAGATCAGAATCTGGTTAGGTCGTTTGCAGGGTGCTTTGTTTTTCTTTTTTTTTTAAGGCAAGAATGAAATCTTAAGAATCCCAGATGATACAAACGCACAGACATTAGTTCTTTACCGTGAGACCTGGGCTGTTCAACAAACATCTGCTTATTGTATCGTACAAAATAAGGTAGTCATGGTTTATTGGGACGGTGTCTGGAAGGGTGTGCTTTTAGACCCCTCCCCCCCCAGATGCATCCGCTCCACCTCCCCCAGTCGTTTACACCGGTGTTAGAAGTCAAATCAGATTCAAGTATCTCTGCTTGTAACATTTAGCCGTCACCTCTCAAAATCACAAGTGTCTGGGGTTCTCTTTCTGTGGTCTGTTTTTGTATGCATATATTTAAGAAAACAAACAATGTTCTTTATGGACCTGTATTCAACCATCAGATTTTGATGTTGTTTCACTGTAATTATTATTAAAGGTTGTTAAACAACATGTAGTTTAAGGAATATAAAAAGTGCAATTGCAGGGTTGTTGGTATTGCTATCCTACTCACAAACGCAGGAGTGATCCTGTGATTTATTAAGCTCTTCTATCTATGACCGCCCTGCCCCCTTTTCTATTTTTCTTGTACATACGGTATGTTAACGTGAGGTAAATGCTTTTCACATAACGCTCAGTCACTAGAGAATGCTTGTGGTGACCACTCTACATGCACTCTGAGCTGTAAACATGAGGAACACTTTAGTGCCTTGCATCCTCACTAATGACAAGTTCCAGTTTCATTTATTCCTGTAGCTACGACCATACCGCGGAAAACCACTAAAAAAAACAACCTGTACACAACAGAAACACAACAGGTGTCGGAGTCAGAGCATGTAGCGCCCTGAAGCATCAGACCAACAGGACTGCAGAACAAAGAGCACACTGCACACGTATGTGGACGCGCTTGTTTTACTTCTCTACAGTTACATTTGTTATTGTGTGATCAGCTGTGTATTTTTATAACACACACACACACACGCGCCATTTAGCTGGTACTTGTTTTTGTGGATTTATCATTAAACCATTTCATAGAAGCACCTGTTTAGGCGGTGAGCGGCCTGTGTAAAGGTTTAAAGGTTGTCACGACTCACGCTGGCTGGATTTGTTTTTGTTTTTTTTCCCAGCACTTCACCCGAGTGCCATGTTGTCATTGTGACTCTCGCCTGCTCGTAGATAAACTTCTCTAGAGAAAAAAATAAGTTACTGCAATGCAGAATATGCAATGTTTAAAGTTTTATAGGGACAGGGGAATGGAAACATTTGCATGCTGAAGAGGGTTGTTACTGACTTCAATGTTTTTGATATTTTTTTTTTATTTTATTCTTTGCCTTCCTGAGAGTCAAAGTGTTAATTTGTTGAATTGCCATTCACCAACGACACAGGCACAACTTCAGTATCTGACTATCAGCATAAGGTTTCTGCATGCAGCTTCACTGATGTTTAACCGTACATAACAACCGGCCGCTGTACAGCACAAGCTCACACAACGCTACAGACCCACACGCTACTATACAACCTTCAGTAAATATCCTACACAGTACTTTCTGAATCTACTGACACGCAGTAATATGTTCAACTGATTTCTGATCCCTCCTTACTGACTTCCTGTGATTCAGTGTCTGTTTTGTGTATGTTTTTCACATTGTACAAAATGTAAAAAACAAATAAAAATATCATTTAAACTTTTTTATGTTTTGCTGAATTTTTATTATGAGTAAAATCCTGAAAATGTTTCCCGGAAGAGTCTGGTCTGAGTACGGAAACATTTGATGATTAAAGTGACTTTACTAGATTAAACTCATGTTAGTTCAGGGGCCACATACAGCCCAATATGACTAAAATGGACCAGATCTTTAAAATGATAACTATATAATTTCAATTCTAATATTTGTATATCTAACTGCTATGTTGTAGAGTGAAAAAAGTTTAGATTATTTCAAACTTATGCGCTTCAAGTACAATATCAGTTCTATATACATATACAATGTATAATACTGATCATATACATCTCAAATGTACACAGACATAGTTTGCTGTAAATCTACATAGAAATTTACATGGGCAAGTATACATAGAGAAATATATAGACATTGGTTGTAAATGTATACATAATACATACAGCAATTCATTGTATATAGTAATATTTCGAAGTAAAATTATATAATGAAAATGTTTACATCTATTAACTATCCTTTAAAAAAAAAGTGAAAAACATGAACAAGCACAAACTAAAGAAGTGCAATTTTAACCATTTCTGCCATTTTGCCTCAGTTTCTCCTTTTCACATGTTCATTACAACATACAGATCACAGTGGATCGACAAGTGGTAAATGTTCGGTACTTCTATAGTGCTTTTCCACAAATTAATGGCACCCAAAGTGCTTTACAATACAAGCTTCACATTCACCCATTCATGCATACTCATACACCATACAAAGCACTACCAGGTCTCACTGGGAGCAATTTAGGGTTCAGTATCTTTGCCCAAAGACACTTCAACATATGGACAGTTGGAGGCAGGATTTGAACCGCCAACCCTTTGATCATTGGATGACCCGCTCTACCAACTGTGCCACAGCCGTCCAAATACACAAATCATTTAGTAATGAGCAGAATATTGTTAAAATTGCATTTCACATTTTTTGTAAAAGGCTGTAAATGTAAATATTTTTGTAAAAAAAAATTTTTTTTACACTAAAACAAAAATTTGTGTATTTCATTGATAACATTTACTGGTCTGACCCACTTTAGATCAAAATGACCTAAAATTATTTTAATGTCTGATTGTTAATATCATCAGTGTCTCATCTCATCTCATCTTCTTCCGCTTATCCGGGGCCGGGTCGCGGAGGCAACAGTCTAAGCAGGAATGCCCAGACTTCCCTCTCCCCAGACACTTCCTCCAGCTCCTCAGGAAGGACCCCAAGGCGTTCCCAGGCCAGCCGA
>JAPTGZ010000023.1:11783575-11794970 GCA_029814645.1 Fowleria isostigma | reverse complement strand
CATGATTTTATTTCAACTCGCACGTTCGAAATTATACGCGCATATGCGCCCATTTTGGTCGCAGTCTAGAGCCCTGTATAAATAAGAAAAGTCCCATACTTAAGTGCCCTCTTCATCCCATCTGTGACTGCTTCCTTTCTTGCCTTTTCCAGAGACAAAGCTTTGGACCTCAGCCCTTCGCTGACTCCGTAACCTACATCCTCATGAAAAGACCCGTCCTGAAGAGACACAAAGGGTTAATGCGGATATTTGTGTCATTAACATATAAAATCCAAATGTAATGTTTTATTTAGGGTTTTGATAGGTTTCTATGAGTTAAATATACTACTTAGTTTCTTTGCAGTTTGGACATTTAACAGACACATTTAAACAATACAGCCAACAAATTTGTGGCAACATAACTTAAGACCTACCATATCAAATGTAATACCTTTTAAAGTATTAAATGTAGATTTGTAAATTCAAGACTTTTTCAGACCCTGTGGAAACCCTGTTTATTGCTACAACCTTTGATGATCAACTTCTTCTCATTCCCTTTCAGGTGACAAGGGTTGTATATTAATAGTAAATTATTTATATATTCATGTATTGTGTATATTGTGTTTACAACTGGTGTCTCTGTATATTTCTCCATGTATGTTTATGTAAAGTTCTCTATGCATATCATGTTTACAACAAATTATCTATAATGAAATATATTTAAGTATTGTACATGAAGTGCATATGTTCAAAATCAATCAATGATAAGATGTTCTGTTGTGTGAAAATAATAAATAATGGTGTTTGTTTGTAAATGTTCATTCAACGAACCTTTAGCTGAACTTTGATGAACGCGCTGACACCGACGTAAAACTTTCCGTTGATGAGGTCGACAAAGTCTGTCAAAGATACACAAGATGTTTAGAAGTCTGACAGACAAAGAGGATCCTCTGGTGGGAAACGCCCCATGGGTCCTACCAACGTTCTGCTGGGAGATGGAATGAGACCATCCGTTGTATCCGAACATCTCGTTGGCGAGGCCAATGACACGATGCCCTTCAATGTAACACACCTACAAAAAAAGGTTTGGATGATGTGAGACAGAGAGCTGCCAGATGCATAGCATCCACATGGACTGTGTGATTAGTCTAACTGAGATATGTATAAAGAAATGGTTAATAATTACACTGGTCTACAAGTAAAATGCCTCCAGAAAAAAAATAGTGAAATTTTACCACGGGTGAGTCACTGATAAAAATAAATAAAAATCTAGTCAAAAATGTTGGTTGGCTGAAGTTTCCAAAACACAGTCTTGGATCAAAATGAGAAATTTGAAAATTAATGACAGAATAGATTTTACTCAAAAGGAATATTAGTCTCAGAGCTACCAGATCTACTTCAAAACACTTGTCTGCACATTATAATACATTTACTTCATAGGTTCTATCTAGTGGAAGATTTATAAATCTATTGTATAAATGTACATAAACCATGAACATATGAACATCAGTGTCAAAAATTAAAGCTCCACCTATCATTTCTCAAATATGCTCATTTTTCTAGCTTAAGAACTGTATTTTATTGAACAGTTCACAAAATTACAGTATGATTTGTAGAAAAAAAAGATACAACTGATTATGTAAAGTCATAACCAAAACCGTAAAGGACTAAAATATGTAAATGTACTATAAACTTTGATAACAATATGTTTTCTTCCTCGTATAATATTTTAAGTCTATAAATCTGTATTAACTAATTATTCAACAGTACCAGAATATAGAAAGTTTATGTACAATCAAATTATTTGTAAAATATACTTTGCTGTTAACTGTATACAATTGCAAAAAGTATTATTAGACCACACTATGTTTTCCTCAATTTCTTGTTCATTTTAATGCCTGGAACAACTATAAGTACATTTGTTTGGACAAATATAATGATAACAACAAAAATAGCTCAAACAGCTTCATTTAAGAGCTGATATCTATCCATTTTCCATGGTTTTCTTGATAATAACTAAAATCACATAAGTTCTTTCATCAACAGCTATGATACTGTACTGACAAAAACAGTGCTTTTAGTCATTCCATGTTTTATTTTCTGTCTGTTTCAGTCATATGATACACACAGGAGTTAGTACTTGGTTGTACAAACATTGTTTTTGGTGACTTTCCTGGTCTAATAATTTTATCTGGAAGTGTATATCACTTCAGTTGTATTATGTATGTTAAATAAAAGTTTATTAGCATATTTGTAGTGTTTTAGTTCCAGCAAAATCTTTTATGACTACAGAACAAAGTGACAAACTGTTGTCCCAATGTCACAACATATTTGGGTTCATAAAAAATTATAATTTAAACATTTTAATCTAATATTGATCACAATTATAGTTTAACATCATAGCTAAAGCCCTACATTTCATTTAGAATCAATTTCTTATGAGAACAGCAGGTTTTGTAAAGTGAAAAAAAAAATCATTTTGTGTCCCTGTGTCACACAGCACAAATTTAAGTATTTTTACCCCAAAATTTTGCTTCTGTAAATTTTATCATGTGTCATGTGAAAGTACTTACTGTGCCCTGTTCATACACGTATTAAACATGGCAATAAGTCATTTAGTTTTCAAAACAGAGCTTATTGAACATTAAATCTGTCCGTGTCACTACTTGATCTGGCCCTATACATAATAAATTCATAAACAAAACATTTTTATCCATTCTTAGTTTAATAAAGCCACAAGCCTTAGCCATTCCAGATAAGTGAGGCCACACATCTAACACTTGTGGGTTTTTGTCCCTGTTTTGGGGTTGATTTACATCTGAGCACAAACAAGAGCCTGACACAGACAAAACCACACACTTGCCTTCTGTCCTCCTCCTGCCATTCTGGTACTGATGTACTCTGGTCCCAGCTTCCTCCGCAGGGCATTGTGCACCGCCTGGTACTCCTCAGCAGTGTAGATGTACTGACACAATGCAGTCCAGTTACAATAAACATCAGACACAAGAACCAAGAAGTAGACGGAACCAGCCTGTGGTCCACGTACCTGTCCGAAGCATGAGCTGCTCCCCTTCTCCCCAGCGTCAGCAGACATGACCACAGACCTCTGATGTCACTCAGATGTTTGTCCTTTAACCGCCAAACTGCCTTTTAATCTCTAAATTTAGCCCAAATAACACAACAGGTTAAAGTTAAGCTAACACTTAACCTCATTCTACTTCAAACTAAACTGGCTTCGTTTAGCTTGCAAAGAAAACATAACCAACAACTGAATAGCTTTGTAACGTAGCCTTTCACGAAACATAAACTCACCGGATAAAAACTCTAAAAAGCGATACTGCTGTGTTGAATTTGCGGTACGAGTTATATTAAAACATTTTTACCTAAATTTAAAACACTGACACTGTTTTGAAGAAGAACTGAACTTCCCGCTCGGTCAATAGAGGGCGGAGTCTATGGTGCGTTCACATACACTCGGAAAAAAGTGGAACAAATGAAATACCGAGCAAAATTATACGGCGGGGAATATTCTGTTATTAGTCAATGCATTTTACATCACTTGATTGCACAAATATCAGAATATCATTTATGATATTTGATGTTTTTTTCTCTTTTTTTCTCTGTACTTTACCTAATACGGACGCCTGCCCTTCATCTCGTTACTATTAATTTAGAATTTAACGGATTATTATAAATAAGCATGGACAATTTGCAACTCGTGATCTTTGGTTCAATTAATCTCTTTCAACTCCTCCAACTCTGCTGAAAACCACCAAGTGTTCAGTCATTTTCAGATTTTAACCTTTTAAATGCCAAATTGAATACATAATACCAGTCTTATTTATGAAATAACACTAAAATGTCACAAAATCAAGTGGCATCACATATTTACACTGGCATTTACAGGGCTAAGATCCTGAGACTTGTTGAACATTTGGCAGTTTTGAGCAGAGCTGAGGTGCATGCAGACCAAAACGGGGAAAAATAATAAATAGCAGTGTTTTTGGATGTACATTTTATTTTTTGAGAGTGCAAAAAATGTGTCAATAGATTATAACAGACTAGTAACAGACTATTCCATAAAAAATGCTCCTGGTGGTTGAATAGTTGAATTAAATTGAAAACACATTACTTCTATGGTCTTTGACAGAAATAACACAAAACCAATAGATAGATTTTCCCAAGCTTTGTAATGTAGGACGCAACTGGGAGGAGGTCAAGGTTAAATAAAACCATTTTTATTTAGCATCAGCATCATCATCATAATGCGTACTTATAAATTCAATCAAATCATCACATAAAATAGTTGTTTTTTCGTGAAAGTTATTGTTTTTGATAAACTATATTAAGTTTAGTCTTTTCTTTTCAAATTTGCAGTAACTTTTTCTACATTTAATATGTCACATTATATTCAGTCTCTTATACAGTGCTCAGCATAAATTAGTACAACCCCTTTGAAAAGTAAGATTTTAATCAATATCTCAATAAACATAAGCACAGGTTGTAGTTTTGTTTGTTTTTTTTAAATGGACAAAACTGAGTTTTATGGAACATTTCCTTAACTCAGAACATGATATGTTGTATAGTGTCCCATAGAAAATGTTGATTCTCAAAGAAAACTAAAGGTTTTGTGACAAATCTGTTGGGGTATACTCGTGTATGCTGAGCACTGTAGATCATAATAATAAGTCTCCCATACACAACCCGATTACATTTCTAAGATACTGTACAATAAAAGCTGAATTACACACATGCCTTTGTCCCCCATTTTTAGGGTGTTGCAATAAGAAGAAAGTATGAAAATGCACACAAGTTTAAATACTACAAATGTGTCCTCTTGTTTATAAAATTGTCCTCTTAATATTGTCTCTGTAGCTTAATCAGTGTGTAAAACTGGTCCTCCCAGCCAGTATCTTCAATGTGTTTTACTGCAGAGATTAAATTCCAACATATACATATGACTGTCTGGATATATCGCTTGGCATTGATCTCCTACAGTGCACTGGGAAAACAAATTAACATAAGAGCGAAATGTAGACAGTGGCGTGCATAAACTGAGTCAAGTAATGGTCTGATTTTTTTTTTTCTTTTTTTGCCAGTGCGGTTTCTCGGGAGACTCAGATATTTACATCGTGGAAAAGGGGGATTATCTGCAAAAGGCACTGACAGATGGCAGACACCCACCGCTTTAAATGGCATAGATTGGGGTCAGATACTTTGCCTTTTATGCCACCCACTCAGTTTATAGACATAAGCAAACATTAGGTCAGACATGGCAAATCTATCTATCTATCTATCTATCTATCTATCTATCTATCTATCTATCTATCTATCTATCTATCTATCTATCTATCTAATCATCTAGTTAATAGTCCTTTTAGGTTTTTGTTTTTTTTATTTTTAGGGGGTTTTTTTGTTTGCTTTTTTGTTTGTTTTGTATGTAGTATCTAAGCTTTAGCACATTTAATCTCTGTGGCAGGAAAAAAATAATTAAAATTAAATAGTAGATAAGTGTAAAGATAACAAACTACAACTTCGCCAACAAAATAAAATAAAATAAATAAAATAAAATATTTTATAAAAAACACATTTAAAAAGAGACTGTATCGATTATGATGATAAGTGGTTACTGTATTACTGTATAAGGATTCGTGAATGGATAAAACACTAAATAACAAACCACACATGTACCAATAAATGGGTAAAGTCTATATTTTTTATTCCTCTGTTATGTTATAGCTATAACCACCGCGCGCGAGCACGTGGCTCTCGTGGCCGCGTCCACGCGTCCAGGTTTCTTTGCATCTCGTCAAAACAAAGCGGGGGCGCGCAGGAGAGCGAGCGAGCGGCGATGCATGCCTCATGAATGAGTCCCCCTCCACCGCACCGCAGGTCGGACCCCTCATCCGCCTGCCCCCCTGATGCCCGTGTGGGTGCGCAGACCGGCGGGGAACCGTAGCCGAGCCAGCCGCCCATGATCCCCGGACAGAAGCGCCTTCCCGTCAGTGATACATGAGCGTTTCATCCCGTCAAGAACCGCACGACAGGATCAGGAACGGTGAGTCCAGGCTCCGGTGGGCGGGCAGAGACGCATGACATACTGCAACTTTGGCTCCATTATGACCAGTTGGATCCATATGTGGACTCTATGTACCTAGTGTTTATGTATCCGAGGAGGTCGCGTTGTTTACACACGCACTTCGCTTTCTTCTGTCGTCCACACAGGTAAAAAAAAAAAAAACAACACACAAAAAAAAAAAAAACGTGGTCACAAACAGGAAAAAAACAACAAAAACAGACAGGTTAAAAGTGAAGCAGTGAAATGAACACATTCACATCAGACTGTAAAAGTGAAGATGCAGGAGCAGAAAATTTAAAAAAAAGTTACAAACTGATGATCAACTCTATTAAAACATCAAAAATCTGTCATTAGTAATTGAGGAAATCTTTAAACTCACAAAAAGAAAAAAAAATATTATCACTGTATTAAACATCTAAGGCTGATGAGTATTCATTCAGAAAATATTCAATCATTTAAAGTTTTTTTGTTCTAACCGTATGAAAACGTTCAACTTGAGTTTAGTTTTTTTTACACCAAACTGAAGAGGTTTAATAATGAAAACTACAGGATCCTGTGACAGTAACTAAATGCATCAAACACATTTAGTGGGTAAAACATCCTCATATATGTCATTAACCACCAAAAACTACAGTTTACACTTGGATAGATATTCCATTTGAGACACTTTGTGCCTTTGTTTTACCTCAAAATGTAGTAAATAAACCTGTAAAAACAGCTTTGATATCTATTATGAATGTGACTCATAACAGTTTTCAATTCTTATTTCAGATTTAGAAACTAAAACTGGAAAAAATAAATAAATAAATGCACTCAACTGAACTTCAGTAACAGGAGTTTTTCTCCAGTTTTCATGAGTCATGAAGAAAAAATAATTAAATTAATCTAATGAACCATGTCTTACAATACATAAAACAATATTTTATACTTATATGACATCATTGGAATGAGTGTTTCATTTTTCTCTGTACTTTTTCGGCAACAATAAATTAAAGCTTCAACTGATAAAACCTGAAAAACTGAAACTAATTAAAAACTAAAAGTAACTAAACCTCAGTTTAACTAAAACACCTGTCTTATCAAACCTGTCTAATTAACCTCAGTCTAATTAAACCTCAATCTTATTAGCCTAAGTCTAATTAAACCTGAGTCTATCTCCAGTGGATTGATGTAAGTCCAACTCTACCACTGGTCTAAACCCATCGTCGTGGTAACATAAATCTGTCCTGTGGTTGCAGGTATAAATACTTCGTTTCCTCCAGACATCCTGCAGCGCCTCGTGTTCTCCTGTGACCTCTGACCCCCCTCGGCGGCTGACCCCTCCCCTCTCCCTCCCCGTTGTAATAAAGGTCAGGGTTTGGGTTATTTTTAGGACCCTGTTCCTGGATCTGGTCCAGGCTCCAAGGGGTCTGGATGATAAAGCTGACAGCTGATCCTGGACCAGGATCTGAGCGGATTAGACCACCTGTCTGAATGCGAATCAGGTTTCACCGGTAGTTAACGACAGATTAAAGTCTGATCGATGACTTATCTGACGAGACATCAGATCAGATCAGATGAACTCTGGGTAAAATCATCTGGTTAGAAGAGACAGTTTACGGTCTTTACTTTGCTGGTTAATTCAACCAGTCAGGTCCCATTTCCTGGTTCTGATAATTTTCATTTAGCTCAATTTAGTTTAGCTTAGTTTACACAAGTTTAGTTTGGTTAAATTTAGTTTACTGAAGGTTCATTTTTATTTAGTAGTATTTAGTTTAATAGAATACAACTTAGTGGAATTAAGTTTACTTTGTTTTAGTTAAATTAAGTTCTGTTTAGTTGAATTTAATTTAGTAAAAGTTTAAATTTAGTTTACGTTCTAGTTTAGTCTGGTTCTGAGTTTCATAACTTTGCACTGAAAACCCACTTCCTGTCTTCATGGGATGTTTTTCTTCTGGTTTGTTCTTATAATTGACTTGGTTTCACAGATTTCCATTAGATCAGTCCATCTGTGGTTTCAGCACTGGTCCCGTATCTGACCTGGTGTTCTTTATTGGTGTATGAACACAGATCCACCGTGGACCTCCTTTGGAGTGAATCCATGGTCTGGGCCCAGTCTGTAACTGGTTGAACAAGCTTTAGTTTGATGGTCTGTTTGGTTCTAATGGGCCCTGTTTGGTCCTTTGGTCTGATGACAATAAATCTGTTCTGACCCTTGGTTATTTTGTTCATCTTTCTCATCATCCGTTTTCATTTGGTTTTGAATCAGACTTTTCTGTTGTATTTTGGTTATTACTTAATCAGACACAGTTTTAACAGAAACACTGACAGTTAAATGTTCTGCTTGTGGCTCCTATTCAGGAAAAGTGATGAAATGAAGGTTCTACTGGTTCTACTTCAGACTCTGAACCCATGATCTTTTCAGTTTTTACTCCATGAACCTGTCTATTGCAGCATTTAACAGTATTTCTGTAGCTGAAACAGATCGATCAGAACCTGCTGATTCTACAAACACAGAACAAGAAGACACCATCAACCCGACAAGTTCACATCCACAATGATCTGAGTCAATGCTCAATGTGGACTTAACACTGAGTACAACATTCTACCTGTGATGTCTCACCTTTTGGTAAAAAATAGTTCAAATGTCCCTGTATGTCAGCGTCATGTTCTATCTGAATTAGTTCCCAGTTGAACCACAGTTCAGTCTAAGCTGCTCTAGGAGTGATAATGCTGGGGGAAGTACAGTGCACTGAGTCCTATCATCTCTTTCTGGTATCATATATTTGTCTATTTCTATAATGTGGAGTATTTAGTTTATTCTTGGTATGTTCATCACTATTCACCCTTTCTCCACTCCCCTCTGAGGGCGGGGCTACTGTTTCAACTCTAGCCACCTGAGGCCCAATGACGACAGGACCCGATGTGACTCGTCCAGGCCCAGACCTGACCTGTGACCCCTGGTGAACCTACTCCTTCGCCCGTCTGGATGGACCTCCCCATGTGCCCTGCCTCTATCAGTGATCAATAATAACTATATTTATATCTCTAACCATTTACATGTTATAACGATGACAATACGGATCACTGGAAGTACACAGATTTTTAATATTTAAAAAACTCATCGAAAATTTAGATTTGTCATAACTCTGAAAAAACTTTGTAGATATTGTCACCAGGAAGACTACAAAATTTTAAATTAATCAGACCAATGGTTTCAGAGATGATGTTTAAAGAAATTGCTAATGAAGATGAAGATGATGAAGATGACGCTGGACACAACACCTTCATGATAGTTCATAGCCAATCAGCCAATGAGACAAAAAAAAAAAAAAAACACCAAGCAGGATGAACTTGGATTGAATGTGATACAACAGAACATACGACTCACAATAACAACATACAAGGTCTAATTTCACAACCTGCAACATATTGACTTCACCATTTTACCGATGCGATGAAGTCAAATCGCTGAACTGTCATTTACACCAGAGTTAAATCTGTCAAATATCCACTGACCTCAACTCGATTCTATTTTAATCAATTCACTTCATGTGGAGATAAATGTCTATTTTGCTGTGAACATGTTTTATTTATTACTTCTGTGTTTTATCTATTAATGCACCTGTTCAGTTCTGTAAAGAATTCTTGTTTGGTTTACTGATGTAATTAATGAATAATCAGCATTTCAATTATCCCTATGTTATCATAAAGGTCCTTCTAATCACCTTAAGTCCATACTATGCACGATACCATAATAATGTCAAAATGTTTTTTTGTGATTAGTTATTTGTCTTATGTTTTTCATCCTGGTATGTCAATGATTAACACTAACATTAGTTAATGTGCTTTTTTTTTTTTTTGGAGCTAGGTCAAATGTTAAATGGTAAAATGTGTCAGTATGCATGTTGTACTCACTTGGTAGAAGGGCGTTGATGTTGTAATTTTAACAATATTAACAATATGCTGATATTAGTAGATGGGGCAGAATTTTACAAGTCTTACAAAAATGAACAAATTTTGAATTCTGACTTTAAAAAAATTGTGAAAAATAATAAGATCATTTTATAACAGTGAACAATGAAGTTCAGTGTCCATAATATGCTCACCTGGATACCAGAAATTTAACACAATAAATTTGTTTTTTTAAACTAACAGAAGAACACAAAATCCTTCATTGTGTAAATCACAGTCATAACTTTCAGTGAATTAATGACATTTTAAATTGTATGGATTAAAACCATAAATCATCCACAAACCTGAAAAACACTAAATCTACACCAGAAAACACAAACTCCTGCAGGTTTAAGTGGACAAACGGAAGAATCTGCACAAGCGACTGTGGTGCAGGTGGTAGAGCAGGTCATCCAATGATCGAAGGGTTAGTGGTACGAATCCCGCCTCCAACTGTCTGTATGTCGAAGTGTCCTTGGGCAAGACACTGAACCCTAAAATTGCTCCCAGTGAGGCCTGGTAGTGCCTGGCATAGTGGCAGCCCACTGGTGTATGAGTGTGTGCGTGAATGGCTGAATGTGAAACTTGTATTGTAAAGCGCTTTGAGTACCGTTAATATGTAGAAAAGTGCTATATAAGTGCAAAAACACAAGGAAATGAAACCAATATCAAAACTGACACTGACCAGTCACATGACCCTGGTCATGTGATCAGGTTGGACCAATCCAACACCTTTGAAAACAGGCGTTTCATCTTCCTACTACTTTACCATTCCCTGATTATCTTCATTCTTTACTTTCTTTTACTAATTGAATGTGAAACATAAAAAAAATCACTATTTATTCACTGATTTAAAATATCTTCTGTCAAACTCATGGTTTTAATGAGATAAAAGCATAGTTGCTTCATCATCAGATCATGTATTTATTAATATAGATGAAGACATGGTCAGTGAATGCCTCCTTTCGTACATTTGTGTTTTAATGTAGGACTGAAAATGAAATGAACATGAACTAAACCTGATCAGACCCAACTTTAACCCAAACCATTGAACTTCCAAATCTCAGACCAAAAACCACTAATGAACAAGTTTAAATCAATGTTTTTACTCTGATAATAAATGTTACACTGAGGAAGGTTTAACCATGAAACACTGAACTACACACAGTCCCTGAACGCATCATCTGGACCTATTCACTGACCACATCTTCATTAACACATTAGACTCAGTCAAGATTAATACAGTATTTCTTTTTTTTTTTTACTTTATTTATGATATTATTTTTTTCTTCTTTTCTTTATGACAAATTTTAGATTTTTAGTTGGCATTTTGTATTTGATTAGAATTTATTCATTTTAAGGTTTTTTTTTTTGGGGGGGGGTTGTATCTATTATGGAGGTTTT
>JAPTGZ010000023.1:11740532-11750646 GCA_029814645.1 Fowleria isostigma | reverse complement strand
GCCAGGTCGTCATTGAAAATGAGAATTGGTTCTCAATTGACTTACCTGGATAAATAAAGGTTAAAAAAAAAAAAAAATACAATACATATCTGATATTTTGCGATGTGACTTTAGTCTGAGCGGCTTGGTCATATTTATCTCACATTTGTCATTTAAATGCAAAAAATGTCACAATGCTGCATCCCAGGAGTGTTACTTCCGTAAACACTTCCTGTGTGGTGACATATTACATCAGGACCTCTTTTCTGCCTGCAGGTCAGTTCAGGGTCGCATCCAGTTCACAATCAAAACTGATAGAAGTTGCATTTAATGTGTAATGTAAACAAGCACACAAAAAAATTGGATTTCACCCAAAATTCCGAATACTACGTTAAGACCTTCTGTCTGAACATATCTTAGTCTGCTGGTCTTTCAAGGTCATGAAAATTAATAGTAACTATTGAGGATGAGAATCACAGTGAAAAATTCCAATAAAGTGATAAAGGCTACCTTCACACTACAGGTCTTGATGCTAAATTCAGATTTTCTGCTGAAATCAGATTTTTTTTGCATGGTTGTACACATGATAATTTAAATGCAAAAATCATCAGACTCATGTGTAAACAGTCTACGGCCCTGAAGTAAGACGCATGTGCAGAAGATGTGACACACACACACACAACACGTTTGCGAAGTAAATATGCATCTTGGTCCCACCAAATCCAGCACAGGATTGTGATGTCTGTTGCATTTTTACAGCATAAAAGTCAGATGAAATGCGAAATGATCGTTCAGACTGAAGTCACACTGTAAAAATTACATATGTATCTGATTTACGACAACATATGAAAGTGGACTGGGTCTGATTTGAAAAAAACAAATAATTTGTATTGTTCAGACTGATAAAAGAAAAAAAAAACATTTTAAAAATCAAATATGGACCAAACATGAGCAAAAAAGACTTGGCCCACTTTTGTAGGTGTGAACGAAGCCAAAATGATACAAATAAAAGCATTACCATTGTTTTTACCACTGAGCACAGACTGAAGTATGATGTTGAAATTGCAGTGTTTCATCTCCAATGGTGAGTTTAATTATGAAAGTATAAAGTTATTGTGATGTTATCTTTGATAATTTCTTCATTTGCTGATCCACACATCAGTGTAAACTGTGACCGCTCTGACAACACAATTATACAGAAAACTGAGCTAATTTTTGGATTTATTGTGGCTGTTTTCTGTGTAAAAAGACATCGAAGCTAACAGAGCTATAAGCATTACAAAAAGATGATCCAACGATCTCCTTTTCACCAACAAGGAGGAAAAAAATCCTAATACCATAGTACAGATACACAGTGAGATTCACACTTGTATCCAGTCAGTCATGTGTTCATCTGTTAGTGATTTTGGTAGCCAAGCATGCTCTGGTACACAACTTCCTCCCTATGTTGACAGTTTGAAATATCAAATCTTATAAACCCTTTAACTTCAGTGCTTTTATGTCTACTTTGTTACCATCATTAAATTGTTGTATTTTGTCATAACATGATAATGATGACAATTGGCCTTGCTTTTTAATTGTATGCATCATCAGCAACTGCATTTAAATGACTAATGCATTTAAATACACAAGTAAAAAAAAATAAAAAAGAGGGAGAAGAATAATGTGCACGACAAAGTAAAAACATGTAAGATGGCAAATTCTCTGTTAAGGTCTATCAAATGCAGTGAAAAAGAAACTGTCAGTGGGATTTGAACCTGCAAAAACCTTTTTAGCTCTGTTTGTTCAAGGAACACCCTCATCACACTCACACCTGGAAGCTGCCCAGTCCAACCACAGTCTGATGTGACCGCCACTGGAGCAGCTGGAGATGCAAACAAAACGACGACCAGCAGACTATTAACAGAAAACTAACAGAGGCGGCATGTCAGCCTCACTTTGATCTAAATGCTGCAAATTACATACAAAGAAATTCAAAGTGCACACAATATCAACAGTGAGAAGAAGCACAACATGGTGGAGGAAATGTCTGCCTTTTTAACAGTAAACTAAAGATAATGATACTTCATTCTGGTAGACGATTCTTACAGTACTCAATGATCTGGACTGAAGCAGGGTAGAGCACTGCACTGTAAAGCACTTTGTGACTCCTGTCTGTGAAGTGCTATATAAATAAAGCTTACTTACTTAGTTACTGAGTAAATTAAGACACTATAAATTGTAACAGTGTGACAAAATATCGGTATGGCAAAATATATTTAATCTTACAATTGATTAACAATTCGCTCACGCCACATATCAATTTTTTTTTTAAAGGCTATTATTATTCAAATATCGCCGCTATAAACTTTCATCACTTTCCCCTCACTTCCCCCACTGTGTGGAGTCAGTGTTTTACATGTCCTCCAGGGGGCACTCCTCTTGCGAGTGGCTGAAAATTGGGCGGAAGTCACAGAAGAAGAAAAAACAAACGGTGCTAATATACTAGCAGTGAAATTAAACTGAAACATGAAGCGTTTGCATTGATAAATCCAAAGTATGGAGTCACTTTGGGTTTTATATGTGGATGGTACAAAGATGGATAAGGACTTTACAGTATGAACGAAGTACGAACTGTCTCACGAAACTACGACACATGGACGGCACAGAAATCATGTACACTATAGAGACATGAGATGACATTTATGAATGAGTTTAAAATCACACTGATCTGATGAAATGGCATTGTCACGCCAGTTATGACATTTGCCATGTTATATGAACACATTCTCTACCGTTTTAATGTTAGTCAGTGGCATTTGATGGAGGTCAGTGTCTGCTAAGATCTCCAGTTCACCTAACATTAACCCTCAGTGCACCGTATTTTACGCATCCATTCAGATTTGACAGGAGTTATGATGGCGTGTCAGGCATGAGAGTTTACAATGTGTACAGATTACACACCAATTACATGTAATGTATATATGTGAGTCATGATAATACGTTGTTTAAAATAGTGTCACTGTTTGACAAATAAAAAAATCCTGTTTCCAGTTTTGTTGAAGTAAAACAGTGTCTTTGTTTTTGCACTACTGTTGTTTGTATCTAGTTAAATTATAATTAAAAATATGAACTATGACTTTTTTTGTTTGTGTTTGTTTCACCCCTATAAACACAGATGTATCGTAGGTTATTAAGAGCAATATATTGATAATCGCAATATCGAGATACTATTGTTATCGTGAGCCATGTATCACATATTGTATCATATCGTGATATGATCCTGAGATTCCCAGCCCTAATAAATGGCTAAGTAACAAAAAAAGACAGGCTAAAGTCGTTTTAATCTGATAAATAATTTCATCTTTTCCAGAGTGAATAAAGCCTCAACATGCTCACTCTTTTTAAATTTCTGCAGGTGCAATTATTGTATTCAATGCTGTATTCATTACTCAGTTTCCCACATGGAAAGTGCCAGGAGAAATTATTCTGACACGTCTAACAGTAAATGCAGCTATGAATCAATCACTTCCTTAACTCACAGTGCACCGAACAATCCTCTGAATACATCTGAACCCTCTGTATCTGAAACATCAGTTCAGTCACCATCATCTACTGACACCGAGCCCAAAGCAGTTAAATTAAGAAAATCAGCTCACAGTTATTCTACGTTTGGTTTTATTGAGAACAGCAACAGGATGAAATCCACCATCTGCCTTATGTTGGTAGCAGATGAAGCCGTGATGCCATACAAGCTGAACCAATATCTGATTACAAAGCACTTGGAATATCAGCACCATCAACAAGACCCTGGAAAATGGTTTCTTCCCAGTAAAAGGTTCCTGGCCTGAATTCTATTATGTTTGCCACATTTAAGTAGATCCTCTTGAACTGTGTTTAACGGATGTTACAGTATATACAGTGACCATGAAGTGTACATGGAACATCATTTATGACTGTAAATGCTCTTACCCTTTTTACTGTAGAAATATTATTTGTCCAGCTACTGCCTGGGGTAGATCAGATGTCACAACAGTAGTTGGATGTGATTATGGATAAATACATATAAAAAAAAATAACACTAATAAAGAGATGCACAGCAGGGCTGCAAAATATTTTGAAAAAAAAAATACCAATATTGCGATAACGGAGTGTGTAATATCGCAAAGACATGCAATAATTAATTTATTTTATTTTCATTAACTTTCTTTTTTCCACACCATGGGGTACCAGAGTGGTTTTCTTTACCACTAACATCTAACATGTTAGTTTTTCTGGTATTTAAACTGCAGTAATGTTACTGCTGGTTGAATGCAAGTTTTTATGTTATTAATGATGAAAAGTTGTGAATATTTTCAGTTCACAACTTCAGTCAAGGCCTGAACACTTATATTTAAAGACTTCATTTTTATTTGCAGTATTTACCAAACCAGGTATTAATGGAATATAATTTAGTTAAAGCTCTTCTATGGTGGTACTCTGATACTTTAGTTATTATGAAATACATCCATGTCATTTACACATTATTATATGTGATTAAAATGACCAAATATTTGCCTGTTTGTGTCTGAAGGTCTATGGTAGCAACATCACCAGGCTCTACCACGGAATTATGTCACTGACTGCAGTACTACAGTATTTTATCTCAAGTTATGAATAATTGAGTCAACATACAAACAACTGGATCATTTTAACATTGTTCAGGAACATATTTCTTAGTAGATGAAATTGGCATTTCTTTAGATGAACGATAAATATCGCAATATTATCGATATTGCAATGCTGTACTCCCATATCGTAAGTTTTGCCAGTATCGTGCAGCCCTAATGTACAGTAATTATTTATATTGCCTAAACAGTTAAGTATGCACTACTTATTCAGACTTTTGTTGCTTATTGTCATCTGCAGCAGGAAATGATGCTGAAAATAAATCAATCAAAAAAAAAAAAATACTTCAGAAGAAACAAATACTTCTTTGTCTTTTGTTTTTCTCACCAGTCAAAGCTTAGTTTGTTCCTCAATTAAGACCCAGTCTTGGCTCATCTTTCATTTTTTGATCAATAACTGTACAAATCTATTGAGAATATCTCTTGCTGAGGATTGATAAAAATAAGATTACACTGGGTAGTCCACAAAAATCCCCAACTATTCAATGAAAAACCATTTAACAAATTTTTGGGTAGAATTTACAAAGCTTGCTTTTTCTTAGACTTACATGACAATTAATTGTGTGGATATTTTTGATTGCCGATCAGTTCCAACCGATCATCCAAGGCTTTCTGCACACGGTAAACTAAGCAACCAACAAAATTATTTAGATAAAGTACCTGTTAAGACAAATATTACTTAGAAATGATAATCACACAAATATCTGTCCCCTTTCTCCCCTTATTGACAGGAAAAACACTGCAGCAGTGAAAGTACAAAAACAACGTTATGATCAAACTGACATTTTATGACTTTCAGTGATTGCGTCTAACAGTCTTGCACCTGCTGCATGTAATGTGTAACTCTGTCAAAAGCAAAAAACTGCAAGAAATACGAAAAGAACCAACACAATGAACCCTGCACACCTACGCTGCTAAAAGGTTCACGCTTACAGTTGACTTCAGACGCACAATTTAGTCCCTAATGAGCTGATGTGCTATATATTTACTTCTGACTGACAGATTATTTCACTCTTATTAGTAATTAGTTTTAGTGGCTGCTGCACAACATAGTTTTGTTGCCTGAAGGTGCCATAATCACTATCAAGCAGTCAAAGGAGACCATTTACAACATTACAGCTAAAATCTCCACAGGCCGACCTGAACTCTGCAGTACTTTGAACACAGGATCAAAGATGGCTCTGAACTGAGTGACAAATCTCAACCTATTAACTGTCTGGACGAAAAGGTAGGTCACAAAACACATGAAACTGCAGCTATGTTTGAGCTTAGATCTGTGTGGTTGACACATCCAGACTACAAAATGACACTTCACACCATTGAAGCAGACAGCTGAGTCCTCTTACAAAAACGTCTGAAAAATGTAACTAAAGCCATCTCACCTGAGAGTGGAAGTTGACCATAGTCGTCGTCTCTATGTCCTTCTTCCCGAGCACCTCCATCTTCACTGGTGCGTTGGGGAACTTGTAGGAGAAGTAGTCCAGGAAGTCTGGGAGGTAGGACGCCGCTCCGTGGATGATCCCCATCACAAAACACGCAGCTTGGGCCTCATCCTCGCTGAATGACAGGGTGACGAACTCCTGTGCGAAGCGCTGCATGTCGGCCGGAGCCAGGCAGGAGAGCTGCTCGCTGTAGGCGTGCGCCACAGACGCTCCCCCGTTGGCCTGCTGCTCTATGTGAATCAGATGGCCAAACTCCAGACCAGGCAGACTCGGCACTGAGGTGCAGTGGAGCGGGGAGTTGTAGCCCAGCCTGTCCCTGACCATGGAGGGGATGGAAGTGGAGGTAGTGGCAGTAACAGAGGGATCCTGGTGGTGCTGGGGTGCAGGCGTGTGAAGCAGACCACTGCTGCTGATGTTGTTGTTGTTGTTCCCGTTTATTCGACCTAAGAACTCGGGCAGAGCCACAGACACCCCTGAACATATGGTCTGACATGAACGGTGGTACATTTTGGGCCGGCTGTGTCTCTCCTTCACTCGCTCCCCGTCTTTGTGCTTCTTTTTCTTCTTCTTTTTGAGTTTCTTCAATAGGAGGTCTTCTTCTGAACCAGCTTTGGGCTTCTCCTTCAACTCTGTGGAGGAGGATAAGATTTTCTACAGATTAGCAGGATAACAGAAGTGTGTAACATGTACAGAAAAACAGCATTTAAAGACTTGATGCAGGTCTAAGATTTAGTTCCGGTGTGAACATGAACACTGATTACCTGAAACAAATGTCTTTTGTTTAACTAGTTTATGATTTTTGAGCTGTAGACACACAGTGCTCAGCATAAATGAGTCCACCCCTACAGATCTGTCACAAAACCTTTAGTTTTCTTTGAGAATCAACATTTTCTATGGGACAATATATGACATATCACGTTCTCAGTTAAGGAAATGTTCTATAAATCTCAGTTTAGTCCAGATTTTTAGAAAATGTGTTTATGTTCATTAAGATATTGATTAAAATCTTACTTTTCAAAGGGGGTGTACTCATTTATGCTTAGCACTGTGTATCTTTCAAATAAATGTTGTTTAGATCTCATATTTTTTCACCCTTTGTTTTACTCTGTTAAAGTTATCTGAAAATACTTTGATTTAATTTTTTTTCACTTCATTGTTTTTTCGAGCTTGTGAACTCCCTATACAGTACTTATTATAAACATTTCATTGTATGTACACAGATGTACGTAGAGAATTTGCCGTAAACACTTTCGTTTTAAAAATCACTATTAAACAGGCAATACATGCACATTTAATAATAAAACGGGTTGTACATTAATGTTGTCATTACGGCAATGTAAAGATATTTCTAAAACTCTTTTCATCTCAGATTGTCTGTGTTTTATTTTATTCTTACCTTTCTGGGGAGAAATCACCTCTCCGTTTTCTCGTCCAATGTCATGTACAGGTGGCATTTTGTGATTTTTCCACTCTTTATTCTTTTCTTTTTTCCTCTCTCTTTCTTTTTCTTTACCACGATGATCTGAAAAAAAGTCAATTAGAGGACAGAGTTGAATGAAATGCTGCTACATCCATGCTCAGGTACAAAACTGACGAACAAACATTTCCACGTGTATACATTACCATCTGGGCCTAATAAATACTGGGGCCTAACATACAGCTAAATGTGTCATAATGTAATAAATGGTCTTCCGGGACTGCCTCGGATGGTGTTTTAGTGTATTCGTGGGTTGTTTTAGCGGAGTGCAGTGCGGAGCAGACTGCCTGTGTTGTCCTACCTCTCTGTAGCATTTTCACGTCGCCGTTCTCCGTCTTTGTATGGCAGCTAGCGGGGCTGACTTTCTCCACACCAACGGCCGAACTCCGCTGCGCTTCACTGCTTTTCTCCTTTTCCTTGTGTCGTTTCTCTTTAGCCTTTTTCACTTTGGGAGGCGAGGCGAGGAAGTTGCTGATTTTAAAGATTTTCCGAGCGGGAGCTGGTGGCACCGCGGCGGCGGAGGAGTGACTCGCCTTGGCCGGGCCGAAACTCCATTTCGCTGGGCTCCCACAACTCTGCTTCCCGTTGTGTTTTTCCCCTGCGCACACCTCTCCGTTCAGTTTCCTGTGCTTCAGGCTCTTCTCTTCTATCCGGACCTTCTTAGGAGGCGCAGGGCAAATTTCGCTGGAAGACTGTGGACGACTCTCCGGTGGCCGTTTAGCTGTCAAGGGTTTAGGGGAATTTGTTTTGCTGTTTGCTGCGAAATGCATGGAGTCCACGGACTCGGCCATCTTGGAAGTTTCTATTTTTTACGGTCAGACGTAACTGGTGCGTGAGAGCCAGGCCGGGGGCGGGGCTTAAATAGTGACGTATGACGCAGGAAGGAGGGAGAGCCTGTTGTTGGTTTAGAGCAGGTCTGGAGCTGCAGGGCTACAGGCACTGCACTGAAACTGTGCACATATACTGCCTTTGTTTTTATTAGGAGCCGTGAATGTTCACAGAGGTTCTCCACACGTAGTATACGCACTAACACATACAGTCTTTTAACCCTTGTGCGTCCCTTTAATTTACTACGCAAGGCAAGATTATATGTACGGTACGGCCTATATGATCTCAAGCAGACCGGAACAGTAAACTAATTACATAATAGCCTATAAATAATAATGAGAACTCAAAATTATTATTTTTATTTTAGTAATTCTTTAAATTACGTTATAAAATGTTGACATTTACAAACTAATGAGAATAATCTGTACAACATTTTTTTTAAAGTGCAATTTTAACAATATTATGCCTCAACTTCTCATACATGTGCATTTTACAGATCACAGTGAATCTACAACATTTAGTGTCAGGCATAATATTGTTAAAATGTTGGAATTTGGAACTAAAATGACTTTGACACGTTTGACTGTCAATGTCTTCAGTGTAATTATTGAACTTTGCAAATTCATCGTGTGGGCCTGTGTGGAACCTGTGGTGGGCCACTTTCAGGCCATGTGTTTGAGACACCTGGATTAGCACACTTCACACACAGGGTAATTCAAAGTGCTTTAGAAGAATAAAAGACAGATAGACAAAAGAGAATACATATTAAAATAGTGAAATATAGAATTTTAAGAATTTCAAGTGTTAAAATAAAAAAGAAAAGAGTAAAGAGACTTGTACGCTAACAGTGCTGTTTTAAAGTCTATTTTCTGAGAAACAGGAAGGCGGTGCAGAGATCTGTGAACAGGAGTAGTGTGGGCATAGATCCTGACTAGTCAGGACCCATGCAGTGGCGTTCTGAACGTACTGCAGCTGTTTTAAAGCTTGGTTTTAGAGCCCTATGAGTAGACCATTACAGTAATCTAACGTCCTAGAGACAAATGCATGGAAGAGTCTCTCCAAGTCTGGTTTAGATATTATCTATTTTATTCTGGCAATGTTTTTGAGATAATAAAAGGCTGAGGATGTAACTGATTTAATGTGGCTCTTAGATCACAATAATCCCCCCATGTCATATCAGTACATCAAGATTATGTGTAATCGTGTTGCAAATATATATATGATATGCATGTACAGAAAAGTAATACAAATAGCAGATATTATTTTATACTTTCTGTTTTGCTCTTAAATGTTCTATTTGTCTTCTGCACTCTGTTTTCATTTTTTTTTTACAATGAACAATCACTCATAATAAATGTGAATGCATCAATAATATCAATATAGTTGGGGGGGGTTTTACCTTATATTTTAATATTTATTAATACTATTTTCACATATCATATTTTCTATCTACTGTTCTTTATATATGGGTCAATATATAATCAAGAGAATTTTGAAGCCCATGGGATATATCTTGCATACGTGTATATTAAAAAACAAAATAAAAGCAACTTTTTCATTATGATCATGTCTTTAAAAATTACATAGTTATTTAATTATGGAAAAAAATCACTTTTTATTCATTCATTCATTTTCCATACCCACTTTATCCTCACTAGGGTCACAGGGGTTGCATGGAGCCTATCCCAGCTACTGAAGGGCGAAGGCGGGGTACACCCTGGACATTTCGCCAGTTCATCGCA
>JAPTGZ010000023.1:11686004-11700673 GCA_029814645.1 Fowleria isostigma | reverse complement strand
TTCACGGATTTTGCCTATCACGGGTTCTTTTTGGAACGTAACCCCCGCGAAAAACAAGGGTTTACTGTATATATATAAATATATAAAAAAAATTTAACAAAAACATAATGCAACACTAACATATCTAACAAACGTAATTACAAATATACGTAATATTTTCCAGTGCTACCATCATGCAGCAATGAGAAATCCACCAATGGCACTTCAGAAGACATCTTGTAATGTCACTGGAATGGCCTCTGGTGAACATTACAGCCAACTGGTGAATTATCCATGTATCTAATTGTATACATCAGGTTTTACAAACAAAACAAAAAAATACTCAAACTCATGTATCAAATATGATACGTTTGGCTTTATAGGGTTAAAGATGCATCTATTTGCACTGGCTTTTAATAAAAGTGTGTGACTTTTAGTTGTTTATCTTCTGATTGTGTTTTTAGATGCCATTTATCTTATTACTGTGTATCTTTTTTTTTTAAATAAGTTTTAGTATGTCTTGTATTTAGTCTTATTTTACTAGCTTTTAACACGTTACATTTGAATCTGCAGATTTGTACAGCACTTAATGCTGTTGTAAATATATTATACAAATAAAATTGACCTTGAAGAAGTAATTGATAATTTATTTTTTTTTTAGCATCCACTACATGGTGTACTGGCTGCGGTTGCACCCAGGGGTGAGGCACACTGGCCTAGTGTGTCGCTCCCCACCTGAACATACGGGTGAAACAGTGGAGAACTACGTGCATTCCTACAACAGAGCATGCCCGAAGGAGAGACAGCACAGCAGGACAGAGGATGACCAAACGGACCCCCAGCTTTGGGATACACCCCTGGAAGTGCAGGGAGAGCTGGAGGAGGAGCTCGAGCCCAGCCACTTGAGAAAACCAAAGAAATACGAGATCTTCAGACTGTCCTGATTTTTGTGAAAATGTGAGCTCACATGTGACTTTAAAAAAAAAAAGGCTCTTTGCTTACCCTTCTCTCATTTCTTTCCATGTGTAAAAGTTAGTATCACAGATACCACATTTATGTTTTGAAAGTGTTTATCAAAATATAGGATTTATTAAACCTTTGTCTAATTATTACCTCGTGTGTTGTGAAACCTGTAATTTTATGCACCACAGAGACCTGAATACTCACTGATAAATTTCAAGCTGTGCCATTGTAGGGAAGTGCAGCCACGCAGGTTGAGATACCCAACAAATGAACGGTAGCTCCTCAAAATCTGCTTCACTGTGCTGTCTGTTATCCAGTCCACCTCTACAGAGAAGTTCACCTAACAGGAGCAGACACAAAGAATATTCAACACCTCTGTGAATCCATATTTTAACATTATTTTAAGTTAAGACAAATGACTGTAAAGTACAGACCTGATTCCATAGCGTCCCCGACTGGACTAGAGCCTTCCATGTGTAACACACCTCAGCACAATTTAGCAAGTCTCGTAATCGTAGACATTGAAAGATCTGAGGAATACAATAGTGAGGCATTCTTCATCATCTGCCAAACATACTTGTGTGCATTGTCTGCACTGATTAGACTAAACAAAATATTTATTTTTTCTTTGATTCTATGCATTTTTGTCATAATGCTTGCTACTACAGGGTTCCTGCAGGTCCTTAAAAAAGGTCCTGAAATGTCTTAAATAAAATTTGACAGGTGTTTTTTTTTTTTGTTTTTTTTTTTAAATCATTAGTCTAGAGCTCATAAAACCTGTTGAAAATAAGATATTTTAAACCTGATGCATCTTATGTGAAAAAGTGCTCAAATGAGGATGTTTGGAGGTAAATACAGCATTCTCGAGTGCAGGGAGATGGGAAGGTTCTGACGTCCAACATCCAAAATGCATTGGAACACTTGTCCGAGCTGGAGGTCCTTGTTGCAAAGTAGAGCCAAATAGAAGTACCCCAACCTCACCATAAACTATAACGTCAACACAACAATGGCAGTGCAGCGTGAAAGTTCACAATAAAAAACTTCACAATATATAATTAGCTCATCCGTCATTGGCCTCTTTCATCTCGTTTGCGTGTGTGAGAACACTGTACGGTCAACAGTCAAAATGCCTCTTCAGTAACAAACCAAATAGGAGTTTAGATCTGCGATCCCCATATTTGTTCTTAATGTTCAACATGGATCGTCTGGAATACTTTGAGGTGGGATGCAGCCAAGTCCAGGTGGGATATATCCTACCTCCCAGCACTTTGGAATGCAGCATAAAGGCCATAGTGCAACATTGGAGGTCAGAAAAAACCATAAAGCCACTTTTAAAAGGCAACTTGGAAACACCTGCACCTCTGAACTCACATGAGGAGCACCACAAAAATCCATAGCCACTGTACCTGGATATGATGTGGTCTAGATGTGCATCCATAATGGTCCTAAAAAAAAGTCTAGAAACCCTGCAGTAAGAATACAGTTTTAAAAAGTGTTGCAGGTTTTCTTAATTTTCAGAACATTCTACTTTGATTATTTTTAATCCAGTCAGTTGTCTTTCTTGGCTAATGTCAATGGGAACTTTTTTGGTTGTACACCAGAACAGGCAGGGTGCCACAGCCACTGTGCAAGGCAGCGTGATTTAAGAGTATAAGCATCCCTTTTCTTTCTCCAAACATAGTCATGCTGAAGCAGTACTTGTATTTATCAGAACAAATGCTGGACAGAACACCAGAGGAAATAAGCCAATACTGCACCCACTTTGCCAACAAATTTGAAACAAAAACAAACCAAGGGCTACAACTATTCCATCATTATTTTAAGTAGAGTCAACAACATAGCATGTGTACATTTTTTTTTAGCAAATATTGACCCAATGTATAAAAGCACTTAAGTAATTGCTTCACATACACAGAAACACTATTACTAATATGTGGAAAACCAGCAATAGAATGAGAGTAAGCTTTCCCATAAACACAGTGTGTATAATGGATAACAGGTGTACCAGACCATAATGAGCCACAAACGACTTAGTCAAGCAGCCTCAAAGAGAATGGCAGTATGTTTACAGAAAGGTCCATTTCATGTCTTACGCAACAGCCATGATCTCATCACTGACTTGAGAGTGAAGAGATCTGTATGTGGGAACTCATCAGACTAATGAACCATTAAATAAATACAACTGAGTGACAAAATCAGTGCTGGGCATCAACATATGACCAACCTTCAGTATGACACTACCCGGGAGCTTTAAAACACCATCACATTCTTCCCGAGACTGGTGATCTCCACTGCCCTTTTCAACGTCCATTTCCAGCCTCTGCAAAGTGAAGTTTAGACATTATTTATTTGATTATGTTTGTATTAATTTTGTGTTTTTCAGACTATGATTACCTTAAAGTAGCCTTTAGTGTTTTTTGCCTCCATGGTAACTTATGCCATGCAGCCAGGATGTGTGGTCAACTTCCTCATGTTTCTCACTAGCAGCTACACTGCAAAAAGGGGGGTCTAAAAAAATAAAAATGCTGTATCTGGGGAAAATGGTACTCAAAACAAATGAAATTGTCTGTCCATGTAGCAAGATGATTTCACTTGACAAGATTTCTTGAAATAAACATGTCTACAGATGTATTTAGAGGACTTAGAATAAGCATAAATGGTAAATGGTCGGTACTTATGTAGCGCTTTTCTGCACATTAATGGTGCCCAAAGTGCTTTACAATACAAGTCTCACATTCACCCATTCACACACACACTCATACACTAGCGAGCAGCTGCTGCCATGCAAAGCGCTACCAGGCTTCACTGGGAGCAATTTAGGGTTCAGTGTCTTCTTGCCCAAGGACACTTCGACACATGGACAGTTGGAGGCGGGATTCGAACAGCCAACCTTTTGATCATTGGACGACCCACTCTACCAACGGTGTCACAGCTGCCCCTAAATGTTGGTTTTAAGATGAGATTACTTAAAAATTAAGATTTTTAAAGCCTCACAACAGTGAAATATACTCAATATAAGCTGACTGAGCTAGATATAAGAATTCAAGTCTGAAAATAAGAGTAACAAGTGGGAAAAAAATCTTAATTTATGCATTTGATTCAGCTGAAAATTATTTCTTCAACCAGATATTGATTCTAGGTCTACCACATCAGCATCTGTTGCCTTATCTACTGAGTTAAATAGACACTGTGGGGTCATGTGGCCAATTTGCTACTCATAATGGAGGAGACATGGGTGTCCATGTTAAATTAACTAAGAAACCATCTCTTAAACTGCTATTATTCCATAACCACACATCCTATCTCAAAAATTCCTGCAGGTGAGACTTGTTGAGAGTCTTGTGAATGTATTGATGCATAATATATGGAAAAACAGTCAAGAGGTGAATAAGCAGTGATTGTAGGAAATATTTGTCATACGTGTTCGTGACAGAAATTAACATGAGACTGAATGAGACAAACAATGTGGCTTTGGTTTCATGTCTGTGCGACATTCCTACTAAGTTTACAACTACTAAAGGTTTTTTTTTAATTGTGATAACCAAATAATTTGCAGTGTAGGATGAAAACACATTTTGCTCTTTCAGAGCAGAATTACTGTACAGGTAACAACAAAACTGGTCTTAATTGAAACTTGAGTTTAAGCTGACTCCTAAATTATAGACCTAAGTCTTAGAGTTGAATGGAGAATGTTGCACTGGGACAGAATGAGTCACAGCAGTGGGTGTACACAGTGGGGAAAAAAGTGATTGTCAAGAATGATTTCCAGTTTGGACACATTTCTTAACCATAATATATGTTTTCTCTGGCCTCACATTTGAGAGTCACAGCCTTCAAAAACAGTGACTTCATATAAGGGTAAATTAAACACTGTCATGTTTACTTTTTCATTCAGAAAGATGAGAGGTGATCGCCTACCAGCCTGTGTCTTCTTGTGTAATTTCACCCAATTCCTCCATGTGGAGATCACAAACTGTTCCGCAAGAGCTGCAGTTCTTCTCAAAATGCTTCCTGGACATGTTCATCTTCCGACCTGGCTCTATGACATCTCTGTTTCTTGGCGTGGTGAACCTCTTCCATGTCCTCCCCCTTCCAGCTCATCATTAATTCAGTGGGCAGGTGCAAACACAGGCTGGAGATAAAGAGTCCGTACCACCTAGATGAGATGCAACTCAGTGACACTGTGATCATTAATACTAATATACATATTCCTCATTTTATGTTGCCTCAAACACATATTCTGACCATAACTGTATCTGGACATTGAATGTAAGACAAAACCTCCAGTGATGCAGGAGTCTGTAATGACAATGAACGAAGTGTAAGATGATCTGTGAACTAGAATAACCCCTGTAAGATACTTTTGTTTACATGGGTTACATTTCTAATTAACTTTACATCTGTATTTCCTATATTTTAACATTTATTTAAAGCTTGATTTTTGATGAAAGGTATTTCAGCCTCAGATGTTTTCAATCATCTACCAGTTAAATTTCAGGGCTGACAACCTGTGTTTGTCTAATTAAGTGAACTTCCAAACAGCACCAGATGCCCACAGTCACCTAATTGCAATCAGTGTGATCAGAATCTGAAAGTTTCCTAAAAGTGTGAGAAAAGAAGAAAAGAAGTAACGAGGATCAGTGATTATGACCTGGGTTGGTAGTTTCAAACAACAGTCAGCTGCTGTAGTTGCACTGTGGTTGAAGACACTGCCATGGCACTTCCATTTTGGTAAAAAACAAACAAACAAAAAGATAATGATCTGAAGAAAATATTGTTCACTGTTAGATTTTTCTTCATTCAAACTGTTCTGCTTTTCAGGATGTGTTGGCTTTTGACACTGTTATCGAGTGGCTTTTGTGTATCTCCCCTTAAAGGTAAGAATTCTTTGTATTCTGATAGAAAAATGACTGTGTCCCTGTTGTGTTCTTAATACTGATTAGTCTTATGTAAATATCCTAATCTGTTATGGTGTTTGTATATTTTGTAGTGTGTTTGTTCATTGTATCAAGAAGATATTCTCATCTTAAAATGTGACTTTGAATGCTAAACATCATTGTGTGTGTGTGTGTGTGTGTGTGTACTGTTATCATTTGTTTAATGCATAAAGTAAGTTCCTGACATAGCAGCTTTTGACTATACCTAAATTGCTGTGTGAGCTTTTATGGTCATGGAAAAAAATATTAGACCACCGTATATTTTCTTCAATTCCTTGTTCATTTTAATGCCTGATTCAACTAAAGGTATATTTGTTTGGACAAATTTAATTAAAACAAAAATAACTCATAAGTTTAATTTAAGAAAAGATATCTATCCATTTTCCCTGGTTTTCTTGATAATAACCAAAATCTCATAAGTTCTTACATCAATAGCTATGGCATTGTACTGACAAAAACAATGCTTTTAGACGTTCCATGTCTTCTTTTCTGTCTGTTTTAGTCACATGATACACACAGGAGTCAGTATTTGATTGCATAACCATCGTTTTTGACAGTCTAATAATTCTCTGCAACTGTATTCTAAATATGGCCTTAAAATAATAATATGAAGACGAAAAAGCATTTATTTTGGATTTTAAGACCAAAAATTACCACTTATTCATAACTATTAAATTCAATCAGGCACTATAAAAATAAATAAAAGTAAATAAATATATTAAATCCTAACATTTATGGAATAACATGTAGATTTAACATTTTAAACATGTAGATTTAATATTGGATTTTGGTAATATTTATTTGTTTAAAACATTAAGTTTTTTATTTTTCTAATTTAAAAAAGCATGAAAATAGACTTAACATTTTGGTCTTGCAATTTAAACGGCAACACATTTTTCAATTTCGTTTTATTTTCTTGATACAATAGGAATACATCATTTCTACATACATATGTTTTTTTTTTTTTTTTTTAACATACTCTTCATGTAAAAATGGCACCTACATTTGATTTAGTTAACATAAAAAACTTTTTAAATAAGCAACTCTGCATTGTATTTTTACATACAGTTTTTTTAATGTTTGAATTTTACATCTTTTTGATAATTCTCTGGTCATTTTTTCCAGTGTGTGAGTTTAATGTGATGTAAATGTACAGTATTTCCATTCAGGTGACTTCAGAGCACGAGGCCACTTTCTCAGGGAAAATCCACAGATCTCAAACGAGCTTAACTCTGGAACATCTTTGAGCATAAACCATGACAGGCCAAGATTTGAGACGGAAGAAGCAAAGAGTCTTCAGAGCCACAATGAGGACACACAAAATGAAGCCGACTCGAAAGGTGGAGAAGATGACATTGTAGTTTCCACCTCCTCTGCTCCGAGGAAGAAATACGACCATGCACATCTGGAACCTCAGCACCCTTTTGGTTTCTTAGTGAAGTTGCACACACAAAATAAAGATGCAGAAAGTGTCAGTTTCCCAACAATCAGAGATTTAAAAGTGTTTATTAGCTCCTTGAAGAATAGCTACTTAATGCCAGGAAAAGACTTAAGTCAACATTTTCAAACTGCACAGGAAGTTATGGAAAAGGAGATAGCGTATAATGCACAAAATATTAAGAATGAGAAGTCTAGTACGTATAAGTCTAATTCTGTAAAAGGAGGATCTGCTCATGAAGAAGCTGGTGAAAATGAAGTTTGGAATGAACCTACACTTATAGCATCTGAGCAGAGTGGAGGCCATGCCAGCCACCAGATGCCAACTGAAATCCTCTCTGATCCTGTCGCCTCTCCTCGGAGTCTCAGCTCTGCTAGTATTTATGAAAACCAAGACTCTGTCCCTGCTCTCTTCCTACGCCCTCATTTAGCAGCAACAGACCATGCTTTGAGTAATTATGAAAGGTTTGCCAATGCTGGTATTCCTGGGAAAAACCCTAAACTTTCCACAAACTCGCCTGATGTGGACAAGGAGGATAATCAGTCAACAATGTACAAACTCTTCAAAGCGATCCCACCTCCCTTCAGCAAATCCTCCGATGGGGACTTTTCTCACAGAGGTCATGTGGCGGCAACTCCTGTCAATCCTCTGAGCAAAACATCTCAGGGTCTCCACTACTTCTCAGGTAAAATATAGGCAGGCAGAATTCATTTGTGCCTCATGTTTTTTTAAATTTTAACTGTATTTATACGTAGTTCATATGTAATCCTGGCCTCAACAGTCATATGATTGGGATTATTTTTTACAGACTTTAGGCCTGGGTAATGAATGGATACAGGAAAATTGTAGTGCAACGGCAAACACACTAATAAATTAGAAGTATAAAAAATGAAAATGGTAGAAAAACAGTAAGGTGCAATGTAAAATGGAATTACTTGCTATTATGACATTTATTTTTTTAGAGATGATCTGTCTCAGATTAAATGTGCTAAATCTTACATGCTACATACAAAACAAGCAAACAAAAAATAAAAAAACTAAAATGTAAAATGACCACTAAAGAGAGGATAATTGTAGTGCAGCAACAGCAAACACACTCATAAATTAGAAGTAAAACCAAAAATGGTACAAAAACAGTAAGGGTACAACAATAAACTGTGACTATGCAAAGTAAAATGGAATTGTTCTGTAATATGTACAGTAAATTGCATTGTAGAAATCTGTTTTACAACTGGGTTTGAACATCAGGTGAGTTTATTGTACAGTGAAATGGCTTGTGGGTGGAAAGATTTCCCGCATCTGTCCGTTCAACAGTGGAGCTGTAATAGTCTTTCTGTCCAGTGTGTGATGGGAGCGGGTGCTCATCATTGTCCATGATGGAGATCAGTTTTTTGAATGCCCTCCTTTCCACCACGGTCTCAAAATTGTCTAGCCTCAGACCCATCGGAGCCAGCCTTGATGATTTTATCAAGACTGTTAGTGATGCTGCTGCCCCAAAAAACAGCCACAAACATGAATGTTTCATTTTCAGTCATTATACTTTTTCTGTCTACATAAACTCAAGTCAAAACATAACTCAAAAATAATTTTGTACACCACTCTAAAAATGCCATACTGTAATTGTTTGTCAAAGAACAATTACCAAAAATCAGTGTCGATTTATAAATTGTGATAAATAAAAAATATAAATTTTAAAAACTCTGCTTGTAAGCTATGACTGGAAAATAGATCTATGTATTTACTTGCTACATACTTTAACAAACGAGTTGTATTAAACATTTTTTAATACATTTCTGTTGAAAGGTCTCCAGAGAAAGCACAAATCTTTTGTTTTTTTTGTTTTTTTTTTTACAAAAACTTACTCAAATTAATTTGATATTACCCAACCCAAACTCTATCAATTGCACCATTGTTATCTGCTCATGAATCTACTGCCCTCAACTACAAATCAATTGATTACTGACACTGTAAACACTTCAGTCAGTGTTTTATGTTCATCTGAATAAACAAAACCATCTGAGTAATAAATCTGAATTGCTTTTGAACATAGCCTGTAATTCATGTTTGTTCTCAGCAGAATAGCAAAAAATGCCTCTCACTGTACAATTGTTTTTTTTTTTTTCTTTTTAGGATTTTACAAACCATCTGGGGACTTTGAGGAGCACGGAAGAATGTCTCCAAAAAATACCAAATATAGCAAAAGACCAGCCTTATCAGTCCAGACACATCAACCCACAGCTGTTCATCACCCTGTAATTGTTGGTCCTGATCCACAGAGAAATTATGGGCATGTGGGTGCCAAAACAAGCAGCCCAAATGAAGATCAGAATGTCGCTTTTAGGGGAAACCAGCCAGTCGGATCCCACCTATCAACACTGAACCCTTCCAACTCGCTTTATGGTTCAGGCAGAGATGAAGGACAGCACAGAGGTGGCATAATCAGTGTTACTCATCCTTCTGTTCTCACAGCTCAACTGGAAGATTATGATGAGAAATCGGACCACTTAAATCAGAATCAAATCTACACCAATCAGAAGCACAGAAAAAACACTAACAAGCACCGTACTCCAAACCCGGTTTCAAATGGCTTACATTCAAGATGGCAAGGACTCTCATCTCCGGTCACTGAAGGTTATTTGGACTTCAACTCTCCAACTAACATGGCCCCAACCTCAGATGCAAATGGAGCATTTTTAGGATCATGTAGCAATTGCATGTTCAACAATATTGAAGCTCAGAATGTGACAGATAGGATTACACCTCGTACGTATGATATAAATGGTGGTAGGAAGTACTTTAAGTCCTCTGGTATGCCATTTTTATCAAAGCATGGTGCTAATCTGAATGAGAAACCTGCTTTAATAGATTACCAAGTACCAAAACTTATCCATGCATTCAAACCTCCAGGTTTTTCTCTAAACAGTGTATTCTGGGAAAATAAAGGCTACATAAAAAATCCAGTGAATCCCAAAATGTCCCCACTGCTTGTAAAAGAGTATAGAAAGTACAGAGACCGCTATATAAGAACCAGAATATCTTCATCAGAGACCAAGTATACACCAGATTTTATCAGCTGAAGCATTGAAAACCAAAGGAAGCCTGCTCCAAGATGACATCAGTTACATTCCAGGATATGAAAACGTGAACAATTGTGTCATTTTAAATTGGAAACTGGAATTTTTGACATCTAAAAAATAAAAGTTCCAAATTGAAAAAAAATTGTATTTGGATCTTTAAAAAAGTATTTTGTTAAAGGTTACATTGCTACTGTACAGCAACAAAATAGTTGAAAATGCAACTGGTGACAGCAAGTACCCTGGTAAATAACTACAGTGTACTTTCTACCAAGCAAGACTCAGTGACAGTCTAGGGTTCTACATATACCAACTGAAGTCAATAAATGTGTTGAGATAACCATATCAATAAAGTATCTCCTGTCTATTATAATTTCAAATGTTTTAAATATTTGAGCATAAATAATAAAATAGTTGCCCGTTTGATTTGTGTAATGCAAGACATTATTAGACATGTACTGAGTCAAAATTTTAGGGAGGGGGGGTCCCAATCGCTTATTAACAAGTGCTGGTTAAGTGGTACATCCACGTTTTGCCGTGGCACAACTGCAAACCTAAATAGTACAGTTATATTGTTGTAAATGCAATATCCTCCTGACACACAGGAAGGAAATCTAGCTTTTTTTTTTTTACATTAAATATTTTTATTGAATGGAAAGCATAATGCAACAATTTTTCAGGTGCATTTTTTTTACTTTTATTGTATTTTTTTATGGAATCCTTTGCAGTGGGCAGGATTTATTTCTAAGTAAAGCTGTGAAGCTTGTCCCCTACAGAGGGGGGGGAAAAATACATTGCTGGTCTCAGGAGGATATGTCAGACAAGTTTGTTTCAGATTTTGCCTTGCAGCGTCCATCTTTATTTAGAAATAAACGTTGCTAGGTAACGATGCGCGTAAGCTTAAGTAATTAATGTTGGACAACTAATACACAAAGTTTTCATGTCCCATACCAATTCAAAGTTGTGAATTTAGACCCACACAACTTTCACTTAATAACTTTAATGTTACCTTCATATTTTTGTGCCATACTCTAAAAATACGATAAAAACAAGCGGTTAAAATTTTGTTTGTGATTTAACAATCGAAGTTAACTCCGTAAAACATTTGGTCGGCCCTAGTCATCGGCTAACCGGAACAACGCCACAGAACATTGTTGACAACTGTAGCGTGTCAACTTATCCAGTTTGTAGAATAATGAAGCCGTCAAAACTAGTCTGGATGGGGTTTTTAGTGCTTTCATTTCATTATCGCCCGTGCTAGCTAACGAATGAGCAGGGGAAGCTAGCTGAAAAGTCCAGATTATACTGACAGCGTTTAACCTTACCTAGCTTACAAAGCTAGTTAGCTAAAGACGTAGCAGCACAAGAGGACAGCATGGGCGACAGTAGCATCACTCCGAGGCTCGGCAACATGAAAGCGCTGCTGGGAATAGTTGCGGGAGCTGGAGCTTCTTATGGGCTTTATAAACTTCTAAGCGGGGGAAGTTTTAAGAAAAACAAGAAGAGTGCGGCCAATGAAAGCTCTGGTGTGCGGGGTAGGCAGCCCGGTGAAGTTAGCCTTCAGCCGGGCAGCCTGTTGGCTAAAGTGTCCGGACTGGACGTAGTCTGTGTCCGACCTGTGAACGCAGAGAGTGTGGATGTTGCATCAGGTAAAAGTATCAGACAGAGCACCGAGCACAGACTAAAGTACATCACAACTTACAACACCACTGACTTTGACAAATATGTTTCACAAATAACTAAGTTTGTAGTTGAATATTGACTCATTGGATTTGTAGCAGATCTTTGTAACTGGTAAAAGTGTGAAGAGATTACAAAGCAGGGAACCGCTTGTAATATGAAGTTTTATTACAAACAAAAATTTCGACCCCGTCTTTACACCTGAATTTGACTGAACAATGACAGAACAAAACAAGTTTGTTAAATACTTTATTTCGAGCTTATACACTCCAGGTACAATAGGTACTAATTAGGGCTCGGGGCAGAATCTATCTATCCGCAATGAATGGGGCTATATTCAAGAGGCTACCGTTCCCAGTTGATCCTAAAATTATTGTGTCAGTACATGCCAAAAACCCCCATTGGCCTGTATTGGGGAAAACATAAAAGTTTACATTTTTCTGACCCATATCATTTCACCATACTTTCACCTAGAGACTTTATTTAAACTTCAGAACGCAGTCTTTTGTTTTTGTGTTTTTCCCTTGTCACAGAATTGTGTTTGGAATTAGGATGGGATTTGTAGTTTTTGATAAATGACACATTGTTAAGTAGTAGATTTGGCTGTAATTTTAGCCCATATTACTGTTATAGACTGTAGACTGTTGTAGACCAAATATCTTTTAATTTGTCATTTTTATGTTTTAGAGTTAAAGACCTAATTATCATCTAAATATGGTCACATCATGACCTTGATTTTAAAACTGGGCGATTTTTCTCTGTTAGCAGTATCAATAGTTGGGATTAAAACTGGTATTTATTTATTTTTTAATTTTTACAAACATGAATTATTTTCTGATGGTTCTGTATTTTTTTTCTCCATTACAGACATCACCCAGCTGTCTCCACAGCACTTGAAAATGCTGCTGTCATGTCTTCAGACCAGCAACAGTCACTCTGACACATGTCGAATTCTACTTACACTAGGAAATGCTTCTACCTTCACTGTGAATCAGGTACAGTAAATGTTAACATTGGTTCTTTCATTACCAAATAATAATTTGAACCATATTCTCGTAAATTACCTAATTATAAAGTTATGTAATTATTATGTACACATTAGATTATTGTCTGTGTATTACTGCCTTTACAACTTATGACAAAGCATTTTTGTGTTATCTTATACCCTCCTGCCCTGTTCTATTGATCCTCCAGAATCTAATACGGGAATTTGAAGGGATTCCTGTCATAGCTGGTTTCCTTTCTGATCCTGCTGCAGACGTTAGAGTGCAGACTCTAAACGCTTTAAATAATCTGTGTATGAACATCCAAAACCAGGAACAAATAAAGGTACGTTGACATGAAAATCCAGTGTAGTAACTGACATGAAAACTGTAGCTGAGTGGTGGCCGTTTGTATCAATGATGATACATTTACACATTTTATTTTTTGTTTTACAGGTTTATGTACCACAAGTGCTGGAACTAATTGAGACCTCACCAGTGAATTCTGAAGTTCAACTTGGTGCTCTTAGGCTGCTGACAAACCTCTCAGTCACAGACAAGCATCAACACTTGCTAAAGGAATCTATTACGCTTTTACTTTCTCTACTTGTTGTGAGCAATGAAGCCTTACAGGTTTGTACTTTGTGCAGGGTTGATCATTTTTTATAACACCAATATAAAACAGAAAGTAGCAATTCAAGGTGTAAAACAGTGGGGTGTGGACCTAAATGTTTATGAAGTTCTTAATTTTTCTTTGTTCCAGGTTCAGGCTTTGAAAGTCCTTGTGAATTTGTCATCTAATCCAGATATGATGGATGATATTGTTCAAGCTCAGGTAATACTGAACAGATTACATTTATTGGATCATTCTGTTGTAACAGCATGAGTTTCCATGAAAATAACAAAAAAATATGCAGCATAATCAAAGTTTATTTATTGGCACAGCTAATTATTGTCCAATATTACTCTAAATCAACTTTAGCTTCTAGGTATTCATTCATACACACTGACTTCTTTTTTGTCATGAGTCAAAGTCAACCAAGTCCTCAAATTTCTTTACAACTGTTGTTTGACGCAAAAATAGCAATTGAATTTGATTAGATTCAATAGAACTTTATTGACCCTTTAGGCAGAGCCCTCAGGAAATTGAGGTTCCAGAAAAACAGCACAAACACCGAGCATACAGACAAGACACTCACAAGGAAAAAAAAACATCAATACAAAAACAATACAATAACATAGTTTGTCAAATAAAAGAAAAAAACTGTATTGCAAACAAACCACCATTGCACATCAGAAAAAAAGTACTAACAGTAACAAGTGGCAAGTAGCAGTAGCAATAGTAAAATAATAATAACAGTTATGGATATATATGGATATATAGATATAGATAGATAGTTTAATAATTCCAGAATAAAATTATAAAAAATAATATAGACAAGTGGCAAAATTAATAAATAAATGGTAACTAGATAGTAGTAGTAATAATAATAAAGTATTGTGTGTGGGATAATATAGTATTATATCATATTGTGTACTATATGTGTGTGTGTGTGTGTGTGTGTGTGTGTGTGTGTGTGTGTGTGTGTGTGTATATATATATATATATATATAT
>JAPTGZ010000023.1:11654882-11666182 GCA_029814645.1 Fowleria isostigma | reverse complement strand
CCATCAAAAGTCATCAAAAACAATGGTTATGCAATCAAGTACTAACTCCTGTGTGTATCATGTGACTAAAACAGTCAGAAACATGGAATGTCATTGTACTGTTTTTGTCAGTACAATGTCATAGATATTGATGTAAGAACTTATGTGATTTGGGTTATTATCAAGAAAACCATGGAAAATGGATAGATGTCAGGTCTGAAATTAAACCTTTATGAGCTATTTTTGTTATTATATTTCTGAACAAGAAATTGAAGAAAACATAGGGTGGTCTAATAACTTTTTTTTTTCATGAAGGTATATATAGAAAGATAGGAAAGGCACATTTTTGTACTTACGGAGAACTACGGAGAACATCTTATGAACCCCCCACCCAAAGAACTATTCACCCCCCTGCCCCATCTGTGCACTTTGTGTGTACTTCACAATTTCACTCTGCAGGCGCCTGGGTATTAATTGTCATTTACATTTTAAATAATAATTTACTGCACCATTTTTATGTCACTACTTATAAAATATACACTAACATCTTTTCCCAAAAATCTGTTCTCCCCAAAATAAAAACGACCACATCTACAACCCATGGTTCCCAACGGATCACATACTAGTAATTACATTTGTGGAAAATCTTTTTTTCTCTTTTTTGGAAAATCTTTCAACAGGTGCGGCTGCATCACACACAAACCAATGCAAATTATTATTCTTAACAAAAATTTTTTTTTATTAAATTCTTGACAGTTTCAGCCAATCATGTCCTGGATGTGTTTCAAGGGGCATTATTTTGCTGAAATATCCTGTTTTGACCTCAGTGGAACAGTGTGTGTGCAGAAGGGAGTATGTAGGTTTGGAGAACAACACAATTCTTTGCAGAGTTCAGTGACTTGAGAGTGATTCTTAACGTAATTTATCACAAATGCCTGGGGTGTCCAAAAGCTTTTTCCACTGCTGTACTGCTGCTTTATATCTTTCTAATGTCTGTTAACAGAGCCAAGAGGAGGGTCAAGATTTTCAGGCCACTTGGTTTACAAAACACAGTGTCTATCATAGCTCTAATACACACAGTGTGTCCTGAGTTCTGATGTGATCCCTCCTGTACAATCATGCACAATGATATTTAGATTTTTTTTTTTTTTGTTATTTATCTTTTTATTGTTGTTATTGAGAGAAGACAACACAAATACATACAATAATAGAACAAAAAGCAGAGGGAGAGTCTAGCATTCAATTAACATTACTTCACACATACATCACTATGCTCATATCTATTTGAATTTACTGCTATACAAAACCAGGTCTTACAGTTTAAACATAGGTAAGCCATTTTAAACAATTTTCAGCAAAGATATCAGTTTTATATCTCAGTTTAAATGCAATTCTCTTCATGAAGTATATGCTGTAAAAAACATCAATAGTCATATATAGTAGGTGTGCCTCTTTTAAGCCATTTTTTAGTCAGAGCCGTCTTGCTTGCTACTAACAGCAGTCCCAATAAACATTTATCTCCCTTTGCACATATTTAGTTCTTCTAAATCATTGAGCTACATGGTTTTAAAGTCAAAATGGATTTTAAACTTAAAAAAATGCCTCCAGAGATATTTAGAATGTTGTCTCTGATTGTGTTTATAGTAGTGTTTGTGGTTTTGTTGTTTCAGGGTTCCTTCCTCTCAATTCAGCCTGTCTCCCACTTGACCTTCTTGTCCCGCTTCTTGGAGACCTCCATGTTTTCTTCATTTGTGGATGGTAAGGTGATAGCTCGGTGGGCTGACAGGGAGCCCATGCAGCAGCTGTTTGACACCCGTTTGGAGAGAGAGCGGCTGTACGACACTGATGAGGAAGAGTCCCGTGCCGGCCGCTACAGGAAATGCACTTCGCTGTTTGAATCAGGTAATGTGAAGGAGTACACATGGAGAAGAGAATAAAATAAACCACACTGCTACTTTATCGCACATATTGCTGCAAGACAAATTGTTGATTTTTATCAGCTGAAACATGAAATAGAGACATCTGTGTTATTTTTGGATGTTTCATGAGATTCCTCAGCCTTTAGATATTACTTGATTGAGTACAAAGTAAATCAACTGGATGCCAGACTCTGCACAGACATCATTCTGTGTGGGAAAAGTAAAAGGCTTCAGTGAACAAGCATTGAAAAATCCCTGTTTTTGAGTGAAAGGGGATTTTATGTAAGACTGCACAGATATGAGGCAGAAGGTTCTCAGATTTGCATGCATTTACACCTTGTATTAAAATGCATTTTCTTTATCTCTCCTGTGCTTGCACTGTGATAAGATGTCAGCAGGAAAAGGCAGAAGGAGTTGACCTTTTAGCTTATTGAGCACATTTTTTCTGAAGAACCGGATCAAACTGTACAGATTGCTTTTTACACTTGGCTCCTGTTGCAATTCCTAAGAGATTTAGGGCACTGACATGTAATTTTCCCTCCCAGATAATGCATCTAGATCAAGTCTAGTTCATGGATGTAGCTCTGTTAAGTTCAGTCATGTTATCAGTAAAATGTATAATACTTAATTTTGTTTTAGTCTGGATAGTCTTCCTTATAATAATCTCCTTATAACTGAACAAAGGTAAAGGGCACAGTCAGAGGACTACAAACATGCTGGATGAAAAAAACCCTTTTTATAATAGACTTATTTTGTCATTTGTAATTGATACATAATTGTGTGGGAGACCTAAAACCAACTTTACTGTTTCTAAATGATGTCTATAAAAAAAAAGAGAGAGAGAGAGCTGATTGATTTTAATTGTTTTAAAAACTATATTTGACATCCATATTTACATTTTTTTCTCATACTTTACTTGCCCGAGAGTACTGGTTTATATCTCAACCTTAATGATTATAGGTTTTAAACAGTATTTATACTTATTCACTCCAAGCATGATATAAGGATAATATTAAATCATTTGTGCTTGACAGATCATTTTTATTACCAGTTCATATAATGAGGACTTGAGAATTTACCCTATATAACCAAAATCACTTTACCCTATGTAACCAGACCTCCCTTCATATTGATATCCCCCAATCCTAGACCTATATATCATCACTGATTCATTATGACTCCGGTCATCTATAGTACATAACTACATTGGATTATAACCCTTTATGTGTTTGTCTCTCCAGCCCAGGCCATTGAGCACAGACTAGTGAAGGCTGACCACACGGCCATACACCCCCACCTGCTGGACATGAGGATTGGTCAGGGTCGCCACCAGCCGGGCTACTTCCCCAAACTGCAGGCTGATGTGTTGGCACATGGACAAAACACCAACAAGTGAGACTGGTTTCTATTGTCCTCCGGTTTAAAGGATTTTTCGTTTTTAAATAAAATTAATAATTTTAAAACATTTCGCTGTGGTCTATATAAACTGTAAATGCTATGCTTAGGTCTGAATTCTTCATTAATTCAACTCTACAGGTCCATTTTCAACCCTATTTCTGAGTAAAGACACCAGAAATGTTGTTTTGAGTGCTGGCCCTTTAATTGCAAATGAGCTACTAAACACCCCACCCCCTCCAGGTTGTTGACTGTGCTACTCTGTCCCGTTTAGCCACTTGTGTTCATTATATGAACACCTAACCAAAAACTGAACATTATAGGAAATCTAAGTTTGGACATATTTTCAGTATGGTCTACAACCGCTGCTGCTGAAAAACAATTATTGTGCACTCAGGGAAGTGTTCATTGGAAATCTTAACCGTAAATGTGCAAATGTTGCTACCTAACTAATTATAGACGTAACAGATTAAGAAGGAATTAAAATGGATTGTACAAATCTACTTGATTTTTGCCAAAATCAATATAAAGATAGCTCTGCAGCACCTGGAGGGTTCACATTCAACGTTCATAAACTATTAGGGTCCAAATACACAAATAATTGAACCAAAGACAAATGAAAGTGATTTTAGCAAAATATGACCCCTTTAAATGAAAGAGATATTAATAATAAATGTCTCACTTAGTGAAATAGAGAAAAACTGAGAGGAGAATATGTTTTGAAAAACCAGTGTGTTTATACCACCCGTAAAAGCATGTGCATTTTGTATTAAGTGGAATGAAATTGTGGCATAAGTTGAACCCCCAGACAAAATGTAGCACATCCCTACACCATTTAAGAAGACTATATTAACAAAAAATTTGGAAGAACTATGCAGATGAAGAAAAATTTTTAACATTAAAGTATTAGAGATGGTAGAAACAGAAAGTGAAAATTTATGTTGTCCCAAATTCCATTTAAGATTCTTTAAATTAGGAGAGAGGAATTGTGGTTCCGGATGTCTTTCTTTTTTGGGTGTACTTAAATGGAGACAGATGTGTGGTCTAGATGGATTTGGGTTGTGGGTGTGAAATTATGGGATGGACTTGATGATGAATTTGGGTTGTTCACTTCTCAAGCAAAGTTTGAAAAATGCCTTAAGTATAAAATTATTTAGGAATTTATGTTGAGATGGTTGATATATTTTGTTGTTGATTTTGGTTGGGGGCAGCCATGGCTGAGATGGCTAAACAGTCCGCTGGAGAGTCGGCTAGGGACCGAAGGGTCACCAGTTCGATTCCCCGGACTGGCAAAGAGATGTTGGCTGATGTGCCCTTGAGCAAGGCACTTAACCCCCCCCCATTTGCTCCTCGGGTGCCTGACATGGCAGCTCACTGCTCCTTAGCATGCAGTATGTGTGTGTAATATAACATCTAGAATGGGTCAAATGCAGAGGAAAAGTTTCAGTGTAACACTGACAAATAAAGATTCTTCTTCTTCTTCTTCTTCTTCTTCTTGTAATGAAAATACCGGTGCTGTACATATTTAATTTAATGTAAGGAGTGTATCAGGTGAACAGGATAAACATAAAATAGGCTTTTGCTTCTAGCCTATTCATTTTTGTTGTGTTTATTGTGATTATTGTACTAAATGCAATGATGATGTACAAACCAAAATAAACCAATAATTAATTAATTGGCTTAACTGGCTAAAGAAAAAACAAAACTGTACCCATTTGTAAATAGTGTGTATTATGTGTAGGTGAGTGAGTGAATGAATGTGTAGAATATGTAAATGCACTGCAGTAATTATAGACAATTTAATTGTGTTTTTATATAGAATAGTGCTTTTGTTTTTGTCATTTTTTGTCTTTTTTAAAAAAAATATATATATTTATACACACACACACACACACACACACATATATATGTATATATTGTATTGTAATGCATTGTAATGTGCTGTAGAAAAGCCTAACCAGGGACAAGAGTTAGAAATTAGCACTAGCTTTAAGCTCTATGTACATCACATCAGCTGCAAGCATGTAACTATGTTTGACTGCATCATCCCTGACAAATGAATAAAATAACTGAAGAAATCATTCATTCATCCATTCATTCATTCAAAAGTTGCACACAGATGTTGCTTTATATTACATTTGACTGTGCTGTTTGTGTGAACAGGTGGTCGAGTCGTGTAACAGCATCACGCAGAAGTGATCCCAAAAAATCAATATCTACCGAACACTCAGTCGACACCGAACAGACACAGGTAATTTCTTTAGCAATGTTAAACACATACAACTACACATGTAAATATTACAACGTCCAATTCATTAACTCCTTTATTCCCAACAGAAGCACACATATTCAAGAAAAAATCTTCGCCAGTCCAAGCTCCTCGACCCGTCACCTCAGGCCATCACGCAGACTCATCGAGAGTTTGTGGACGGGCTGCTGAGCGAGTGTCGTCTGAAGGTCAGAATTTTCCCTGAGTGGAATCTGCCGTGACTGGTTTCTGATATCAGTGTTCAGTACAATAAAATGTCCCTTGGCTCTGCAGACTAAACGGATGTTGATGGAGAGAATGGGGAAGGAAAGTGTGGAACTCGGTCAGGGAGAAGCCAACATTACAGGCCTGCAGGAAAACACGCTGATCCACGGGCTGTGTGACCTACTGGAAAGAACCTGGGGCCACGGTCTGCAGCTAAAACAGGTCAGAGTCACACACACAAATATGAGTTAACATGCCTCACAGATCTGATGACCTGTGATCACAGCTGGAACTGTCTGTCCCATGTAAACAAGTCCACATCTCACACATGAGCAGACAGATGTGGATTATGAACAGGTTGAATTAATGATGGACTTGTATCATCTGCTTATTTCGGACAGGGGAAGTCTGCTCTGTGGTCCCATCTGCTTCATTACCAGGCGGCCCAGGGGAAAACAGAGGCACCAGCTGAGTCTCCAGGTCAGAGCACAGACTGAACCGTTACAATGGTCTTTTACAAAACACTAATTTAAAAATCAATAATCATTCTCCTTCAACTCGTTCTCTGTTTAGGTTCATTTGATGATGGGGCTCCAGTTCTGAGAGGATCCCTTGTACAAGATATGAGGTAATGAGAGCAAATATACCCGTGGTAATGATAGGAATTGTGTTTTTATTTTTTTCTGAGACCGAAACATTGCACTATTTGATAACTGACAAGCCAATCAGAAGCACAATATAGAGACAAGTGAGGAAAAAAATTTAAATTTAACTTGTAAAGACCCAAACAGCCACTGGCAACTAAAACCATCCACTGATCTAAAATGTTAATAACTTCTAAATTACCAAATATATCAATACTTTGAGGGTTATTGGTGTAAAATGTAGTTTGTCATCTTTTCATGGTCATCAGATATGACCCGTTTGGATGTTCAGAGGCTCTGTAGTTACCATGGAAACACCATCATCTTCTATAACATTGATTCACCAATAAAATCAATGGAGTTTGATAAATGACAGTGGATGTAGACACTAATTTTTATGTTCAGTTATTGATATCTTTGCTGAAAAGTAATATTTTCTTCAGGTTTTTTTTGTTTTTGATGTAATAATTATCAACTTTAGGCTCAGCTTCTATAAATACTCATATTATCGGCAAATTAAATATCAGAAAATACCTGATTTTACTGAAAAATGCAAAACACAGAGGATAATATTATTATAAGTGGTAATGAATCACTTAAGAAAGGTTAAATAGAGAGGAAAAATTTGTTTGGAAAGTGACATAAAAGCAGCACTGGGTCTCTATGGGTTAATATCATGGAGGTTCTTCTATGACTCTGTTCATGTATTTAAAAGAGTGGAGGTCATACACCAAAAAATAGAATAACATTCTCAAAACAGAAGAAGAAAGACAGAAATAACAAATGTATTTTTTGCTGATCTGGTTGGCCACAGATACAAATACAAAAAAACTACTCTCCTAAATCCAATAAACATTTAATTCCTTTTGTACAGTGTGATGTTTGTGGGAGGTTCTTTCCAACTGCTCATGTTGTTTTTCCAGATTTATTCAGACCATGAGTGAGGGTCTGTCTGAGGTGGGTCAGGCCCGGGCCTGGATTCATCTGGCGCTAGAAAAGAAAATGCTTTCCCAGCACCTTAAAGAACTGCTTACAAACCAGGAACTACTCAGGTGAAAACTGTTTCCTGATCTTTTGGCTTTTTTGGATTTTACTTACCCTTCTACCTTTGACTGATAATGGTTTATTTGTGTTGATGTGTCCTGACAGACAGCTGTATAAACCCCATGCATTCCTGCTCTGTGAGGAGGAAAGGGAGCAGTTTTTGTTCCACCTTCTCTCTCTGAACACTGTGGACTACCTCTGCTTTACTCGAGTGTTCACCTCCATCAGTGAGTCATCAGCTTAAAGCAAACAATAAAATACAGTCATTTGTTGTGTCAATTGTATTGACTCTGAAGACAGTCTTTCCTCCTGGTTATGTTCATGGACTGGCCAAGCAGTAACAAATGCTTACTACATTTTAGTTTGCCCTTTCACAACCATTTATTGTAGAAAAATGAATGGTACCTTATTTTGCAGGGAATAATGAGCGCTTTTAGATGTGTGATTGAAAAAAATAATTAAACCAAATTTTCTAGTTTAAAAATAGCAAAAATCTCTCAGTACCGGATAGACAGGAAATGAACATCTGTTTTTTTTATCACTTTATAAAATGTGCCTTAAAGCATGGTTCCAATTTTTATAAAACTGTAAAATCTTTACTGTTGGTCCTCTAGAGTGTCTATTTTGCAAAACAGCAAACAGTTTGCATTTTTAGTTCATAAAATGTCAAAAGTTTTGTCAAGTATTTTGGTAACGGATGGACAAGGGACAATAATTATAAATTGTTCAGCATATCTATTAGTATATACATTGCATATATAATATCCACAAAGTCATATACCTCAATAAACTAATTTAATACTTAATTTATTAGCTATTTTTAACTACTGTTAAAAGAGTAGCAAAAGGTTTTAAAATTGACCTTACATGAGTATAATATAGGTCCAATAGAAGAGAAGGGTTGAAGTTATGCTTTGAATTTCACTGTCAGAAAAAGAATGTAAACATAAATTTATGCTCAATATAATGCCATCTAGGTAGTTTTAAAAAAATCAAAAAAATTAAACTTGTGCTGGACATTAGAAATAATGTGCTTTCAAAATATATGTCTCTTTCAAGTGATTTTAAACTTATTTTTTGATCTAGCTGTTACCCTTTCCTTGAACAGCCCTCATGTCACCCATCTCTGCATTGGATCCACATTTGTATATATTCTATGGAGTATAAGTTATTTGTACAAATGTGCTTGAAACAGATGAGTCATGTGTTTGCTCTTGGTCTCCTCTGTCTCCTCAGGTATTCCATACCGTGTTGTTATAATACCCATGAAGAAGCTGAGTATTGCCATGGCGACAGTGAACCCTTGGGTGTGTTTGTCAGGAGAACTTGGTGATTCAGGAGTTCGACAAATCCCCAAGAACACACAGGAGATTTTTTTCCAGGTTTGTAAGTTTGATATGCAAACAAAAGAGCAACAGACATCACATATAGAGCATCTCTTACTTACAAATTATTTTATTCCTGCAGTGTAAGAACCTCGGCAGGCTCAGCACTCTGCAGCTCGGACAGGAGAACTCTGGCTTGTTGGCCAAGTGTCTGATTGACTGTGTGATGGTGTACAACGAGATCACTGGACACACCTACAAGTAAGGGCGATTCTATGGCTTTAACTAGCAATTCTATGGCTTTAACTACCACCAATCACAGAGATTAAAGAGGTTATATGTAGTTTAGATATCCCAAACCCTAAACAGTAGGGGGGGGTATGTACCAGAACACACCAGAGCGACCAATGAAACAATGCTATGTTTCCACAGACTGTATCACTCACTGAATAAAGTATTAAATCTCATTGTTTACACACATCTGTATTATGGTCTCATCAAGTTTTGTTCTTCAAACTAAAACTTGCCTGCCACTGCAGATGTTACATCAGCTGATACTTACATTATAGCTCCATTAGCTCTGTTTTTTACACATAAAACAGCCACAGTAAAACTACAAATCACATCTGTTTTTTATCCAGATGTTTTTAGCATTAATTGCACTACAGATCTGTTTGGAATTGTCCAAACAAGGTCAAAACTGTTACTTTATTCTTAACTATGGATCAATGGACAACTTAGCAAAGATATTACCATCACATAATAATTATACCTATAATTTATAATAATTTATACCTTCATAAGCCTCATATTCAAACTCATCTGTGTTGAAGAAACACTGCAATTTTACCATCAAACTCCATTCTTTTCACTGAGAACTGTGTCCAGTGGTAACAATAACAACAGTGCTTCTAGTTTTTATCACTTTTGTCACTGTCCTTGACTTTAAAAGTCGTTTGTTTGTGGTTCTCATCTTTAGCTTGTCTTTCTAAGGCCGTATGGTATTAGTTTTACTCACCATGCAAAAACTAAAAACTTGCATTCATTTGAGGACAAAGGTCAGATGGTGAAAATGTGTTCAAAATACATGACATGTTGATGATCTCAGACCAGATTAGATAAACTTTATTTGTTCCAAAAGGGGAAGTTTGTTTTCCAAGACAACACACTGATACCATTCATCCAGTCACGTTGTTCATCCTAGAGTTCAATAGTTTTTAACCAAAGGAATGAAAAACTTCTTGTGTTGTATCTAAACATCAACCAGATGGGTGTAGATCACACCCTGGACGAGCATGTGAAATGACTCCAGAGTCATTTTCTTTTCCAGTTGGAAAACAGTTGTATCCAATATGGAATGAAAACAAGGATGGGCAGTCACACCAACCACCTTTATTTCTGGATAAGTGTCAGATGAGTTAACCAAGGGATGAGAGGAAGATAAAAACATTTAGACCACATCCCATAATATGGTTTTATCAATAGTCAAAAATGTCTGAGCTTTCTTGAATGTTCCCTTATAAACTCTATCAGTTATATTTAAAATATACAGTGTGATGCTTTTGGTTATGTAGAAAAATAAACTCTGCATTTTAATAAATTTATTTTTTTAAATTAGTTTTTATTTTATCTTATTGGTTTATTTGATAGAGACCATGCATATTCATGAAAATTACTGTACAGAAAACACACCCATGTAAATATACCAGAATTAGTGAAAAATAACTACTTTTCATCCGTATTAAACAGCTAACATTGATACAGCACTCATTCATTATCGATTAAGAATTTAACAATGCACATAATAACTGGTTACAAAAGATACAGGGGAAATGTATCAGAGTAACAGAATATCTAGGTTTTTTTTTAAATTAAACTGTCTGACCCAAAGATCCAAACTGAACTGCAGAAGAATGCCAGAGGAGGCAGAAGCATCTGTTTGTAGATGTTTTGCTTGGTTGATCTAATACTTAAATTGCTTTCGTTGCTCATCTCATTTAAGATGCCATGTGTTTCATGTTATGCTTATCTATATGTACGTTTGCTTTGCTGTCTTGACTGTAACCTGGTTAATTATGCTGCTACCTCTATCTTGACGAAAACGTTTTTATAAAAGACATTTTTAATCTGGGTGAGTCTTTCCTGATTAGATAAAATAAAAACAGAATGTGCAGGACATGTAATTAATATGAGTAACTGCATTTAGTACCTTTAATATTTAATTATAGGATAATCCAAATACAGCAACAGTCCTAAAATCAGTAATTCCTTACAAAGACTACTTTAGAAATTGTTCTGAAATGTAAAAGTATTTCAATCTAAAGTAAATGTAGAGTTTACAATCAATGGTGCTCAATTGAACAGTGACTTAAATTATTGTTATATATTTTTCATCTTTACTTAAGGAAGAGGATCAGCACCACTGGGAAAAAAATTTATATATTTTTATTTTTTTTATTTCAGAATTCTGAGAATCTCCTCAGAATAATAACAAATAAATAAATAAATATATATATGTGTG
>JAPTGZ010000023.1:11615874-11630261 GCA_029814645.1 Fowleria isostigma | reverse complement strand
TACTCATAAAATTTACTTTAAACTTTTATGAACATCTACATGATCAGTAAATCAAATGTTGGAAAAAATATATAATAAATATCACAATATATGGTGATAAAGTATGGTTAAATATAGAGAAAAATTCATTTGGAGACTGACACAAATGTCACACTGGATCCTTATGGGCAAATATCCATGAACAAAAATGTAGCTGTATTATTGTCCAGAGTGATTCCAATATAACTTTTCCACCAAAGTGTGCAGTCCTGGTAATCAGCTTTGTGTAGTGTTGTAGCTTTACACTCCTTGTCTTATGTTTCATGGCTTTTCATCTTTATTACTGAGCTGAAAACATTAAAATCCGGTGTGGTGATCCAATTTTTAGATAAAAACATTGGATGACCACTGTTGAAAATGGGAAACCAGCTTATTTTGGGATATGTGCAATAGTGTTAAAGGGACATGTATAGTGTAATCATAGGTGATGGACAGGTGATATATGCAAGAGATTAAGAGTAATTAACATATTTTTCCATATGCAGTAGTTGCAGTGGGAAATGTGTAACACAATTATGTGTAATAGTGACAGAGGGGTATGTGCAGATAACAGTGTGCAATAGCAAGAGAGGGATATGTGTAATGCCAACAGGGAAATTTTGATTTATAATCAAGTGTAATAGCAACAATAGGATATTTTCAATATAATCATGTGCAAATATTAATAATTTTTTGCCTGGTGGCTTGCCTTGGTTGGCTGTTGTCTGTTTCTGTGCACTATGTGTTGTTGCTTGTTTTTGTATGTCTTAGTTCAGTTATAGTACTATTATGTTGTCTGTAAGCTGATTTTTTTTAACCTTCCAATGGGACATAAGGCTATAGTCTCTTATATTTATGTCTAAATGTTCATTAACACGAACTATCCCATTTTGAAAATAAATAAATCATTCACTCATTCATTTACCCCATCGGCCACAAAAGCTTGTACACCGTCGTTTTCCCTTTGGCCTGTAATGTGGCCGCCTGCCGTCAGGGGGCGCTGTGTTTTAGATGAGCCAATTTTCTACCAACACGGGGTCAAATGACAGGTAGCAGAGATTTCACCGGACGCACAGGTACAGCACACGTCGCGATTTGTCCCTTAGTATGTGTGACTGGGGCTGAGCTGGCATTTTTATAAGGTTTTTACGCTTGTTTTTACTGACCGGTCGCCTTTGTTTTGGACTGTAACTTACTGCTAGCTTAGCTCATATTAGCCGTTAGCTTTGTTCTTCTGCTCAACGTCAGTATATAAGGTAACGAAGAAGACGATATAATACATAATTACACACACCAGGAAGTCAATACCCGAAAGACTCAAAGACTCTGAATTCATGAGAGAATCAACCCAAAGAACCACAGTGTTGCTCCTAAGATGAGGAGACTGACCAAGAAGAAGGCTCTGACTCTGGTTAAAGAGTTGGACGCGTTTCCTAAAGTTCCAGAGAGCTATGTGGAGTCTACAGCCAGCGGTGGAACAGGTACACACACAACCCAGAACAGGTAGAACCAGCTTAAACCAGGTGTAAATATTTAACAACATGACTAAAGCAGTGCCCCTGTCTCTCTCTCTCCCCAGTGTCTCTGATAGCCTTCACTTTCATGGCTGTGCTAGCCTTCCTGGAGTTTTTTGTGTACAGAGACACATGGATGAAGTACGAGTATGAAGTAGACAAAGATTTTAGCAGGTGAGAATGAAACTCGCGTGTTGTTTTGTTTTCCACTTTGCGTATTTTTCTCCCTAAATGTGTCACGTATTCATTTTCAGTAAACTGAGGATAAATGTGGACATCACTGTGGCCATGAGGTGTCAGTGTAAGTGCCCACATGCAGTGTATTTTGCACTGAAGCCCACTTTTCTATCTGTAGCTGACATATGTGGAACTTGTGTTTATGGTTCCAGATATAGGAGCAGATGTCCTAGATCTTGCAGAGACGATGGTTGCCTCTGATGGTTTAAAATATGAGCCAGTGAGTATAATATGAGCTTAGAAGAAGATTTATTTACACCTCTTTGTATGTGATCAGATGATAATTGTGTTTTTTTCCCCTTCACATTTTAGGTCAACTTTGAATTAACTCCTGAGCGAAGATTATGGCAAATGTAAGATTCAAGTGGAATATTTAGAGCTGTAATATCCACTTATAGCCATTTTATAAAGGAGGGGTCACAAACATGTGGCCTGAGGGCCAAATCCCACCAAAGGGTCCAATCTGGCCTGTGGGATGAATTTGTGAAATACAAAAATTACACTAAGATATTAGCAATCATTTTTGTTCAGGTTCCACATTCAGACGAATTCAGTCTCAAGTGGGTCAGACCACTAATAATGACAACTCCATATTTTTCTCTTTATACATGCATGCATTTTCATGTAGTTTTGCTGTATTTACACTAAAACCAACTAGCATTTCATAAATAATGTGAATAACCTGAGAAGATATGAACAACCTAAAATGTCTTAAGAGAAGTACAATTGTAACACCATTATGTCTGTTATTAAATGTTTCATGTATTTGAACTGAAATTTGTTAAGAAAAAACAAGTGCAATTTTAACAATATTATGCTTCAGTTCATGTTTTTCACATTGTTTTCAAGGATAGTTTGTAGATGTAAACATTTTCGTAATGTAATTTTACTTTTTTAACTCAAAAGCACAAAGGAAAGAGTGGAGTCAAAATTATTTATATATTATTATGCTATTATTTCACTGGTCTGGCCCACTTCAGATCAAATTTGGCTGAATGTGGCCCCTGAACTAAAATGAGTTTGACACCCCTGCTATAAAGGAACAGGGTGACATTTTAATGCTCTGTTATTTACTTCTTGTGGGGGTTTATTGTGTAGATACAAACAGTAGAATAGCTGCAGTGCAATATTTACACATCAGCAGTACATTGGTAGTATTGCTCTGCTCAACAAATAGGGCACATTATGTTATCACTAGATACATTACAGACCCATATTTATAGTCCTTTTATTACCACTGTTATTCACTCAGTTCCTTGATGTCTGACCCTAAGCCAAATGGGTTTGTGTATTGTTTCTGTCTTTCATTGTCAGGACCCTTCTGCACATCCAGGAGCGTTTAAGAGTGGAACACTCTCTGCAGGATGTGCTTTTTAAGGCTGCAATAAAAGGAGCACCAATTGTTCCTCCTCATAGGTAAAATATGCGTATATATTTATTTTATGTTTGAAGTAAAGGTGGTGTAATATATGATTATAAAGATAGATGAAATGTTCAACTTTATATATACAATGATTAACATATTTTCTGCATGTTTTTGATTTTAGTGAGGACAGTTCTGTTCCCCTTAGTGCCTGCAGGATTCATGGACATCTCTATGTCAACAAAGTGGCAGGAAATTTCCACATTACTGTCGGCAAGTATGTATTTTTTTTATATTTAGGGGAAAAAAATAGAATGATGCACTGATAATTTAGTAATTACAGCAATGTCTGCATGTGCACATGGTTGAATTTATTGTGCCAATTACAGACTGTATTTTTATTTATGACATTTACAACAATTTTTATGATAATATTTTACCTGTTATTAAAAAAGGTACTTTACAGAGACTGATCTCTAACCTTTTCATCCCTGCTCAGGTCCATCCCACATCCCAGAGGCCACGCCCATTTAGCTGCCTTAGTTAGTCATGATTGTGAGTTCATCATTGTTTTGACAAAACCTTGTTCACTCTTTGCATTTATTTTTGGCAGTGTTACAGGATAACTTTGTGGTTGTTGATTAATTGGTTTTGTTTTTGACCTGGCATTGTGTCACAGCTTATAATTTTTCCCATCGGATTGACCACCTGTCCTTTGGAGAAACAATCCCTGGGGTTATCAGCACTTTGGACGGCACAGAGAAAATTTCCACTGATGGTACATCTATTTTGTCATATCTTACAGGGGTCATGTATATCTAAACCCACTTTTATTTATCTGTGGTACATTTATTTGTGTATTTGGGGACTATTGACCATTATGCATGTTGTCGCAAATTTGCATCATACTCAAATTTTTATCTATTTTATGTGCTATTGTCAACTTAATGAATTTTCCTTTAATTAAGCATCTGTTTGGAACCAAAACTGCAATTTAATTTTTTTAGTTGTATATAAATTCAGGCGTTAAGGGGTTATCAAAAAGGCCACGGTACTTAATTTAAAAAATATAAAAATCAATAGATTTACGTAGTTGATATTAATCAACATTCTTCATTCTTTATAACATGATATGTCCATCTCTAGACTGACCAGGAATAATTATTAACGAGGTCATATTTTGCTCAACCCACTTTTATTAGTCTTTGGTTCATTTATTTGTGTATTTGGACCCTAATAGTTTGTAAAGTTTGAATGTGTACCCTCCAGTTTCTGCAGAGTTATCTTTATATTCATTTTATATTCAAGAAATAAGTGATCTTTATATCATGTTAGTTACATCTTCTCGTAGCTCTTGTAACAGTTTTGCTTTTTCTCTGCAGCTAATCACATGTTTCAGTACTTCATCACCATCGTGCCCACAAAGCTGAGCACCTACAAGCTGTCTGCAGAAACACATCAGTACTCTGTGACCGAGCAGGTAGGTTTTATTTCTGGATGAGCCTTGGTCGTGTGTTTGTATAGTATAATATGCATCGCTATGGTTATTATGTTTGTACTCATCTGTTTATTCTGCAGGAACGAGTAATAAACCATGCTGCCGGCAGTCATGGAGTCTCAGGGATCTTTATGAAATATGACATCAACTCACTAATGGTCAAAGTCACAGAGCAGCACATGCCTCTGTGGCAGTTCCTCGTCAGACTCTGTGGCATCATTGGAGGCATTTTCTCTACCACAGGTCCAGTGAACACACAAGTCTGATGTCTTTTTTAGATGTTTGAAGGGACAATGATGATTCTTTTTATGGTTTAGTTTGTTCTTTATGTACTATAACTGCCAGTGCATCAACAGGTGGCTTTCATGATTTTAAAGCTGCATAAGACTTTTGTTACTGATCTTTCATCAAATCTGTAAAATCAGTCATAGAATAGCCTAAGAATCACAAATCCATAAGTCTTTCTGTGATTACACCCCTTAATCTCTTCCCTCACAGTGAACAATTTTGACACTTACTCCACCATAAACAAGTCTGCATGTTTACAAACAGAGCTGGTAGGTTACTTGGGCATTTCCGGTAATTTGTCATGCTGTTGCATTGTAGGACTTGTAGTTCCACACAGAGAGAACCCGCTGGCCTTTGCCTGGTCAGGGTTTTTTGTTGCTGCTACTGTGGCTGCGTGGAGCTACGGTACCCACAATGCGATGCTGCGCCAAATTTCCAGAAATGCACGAGAGACACCGGCTGTTTTTAAACACGTGGACTTGTTTGTGGTAGAGTAAACTTCAACATTGTTCACTGTGAGGGTTAAGGTGCAAAATCACAGAAAGACTTACAGATTTGTGATTCTCAGGCTATGACTCTGGTTGTACAGATTTGATGAAAAATTGGTGACAAAAGTCTTATGCAACTTTAAACAAAAAAATGTTACAGGGACTTTAAAATAAATGTAGAAGTTTATTTTCTTTTTATGAAGGCTAGAATTTGTCACATCATAGCCAATCTGCACAGCCATTAACACTAGTGTAATTTGGTACTCTCTTTGTAAATCATTGTTTGTCAATTATTATCAGTTACTGTTTAAAGTCCTGTCAATTTATCAGGGTTGGTACAGGTGCTTGAAATCCTTAAAAATGCTTGAATTGCAATGTTGTCTTTTCAATGTCTGAAAAGTGCTTGAATTTTAGTTTAAGTGCTTGAAAGTGCTTGGAATTATAACCAAAGCTTCTTACAGAGAGGTGATAGATTTAGAAAAAGAAAACTTTATGCCAAAAAAGCTAGCAAAAAAGCAAAAAAAAATAAAACCCTCCAAATACATTTTTATCTTAATCTTTGTCTCGGTGCGAGTGTGTCTGAAGAACGCCAAGTAGTTTCCCTTTTTTGGATATAACTTTGTGTTCTCCTTTAATTTCTACATTTATTTTAGATCTTTATACAATGTACAGCACTGTGATAAAAAGTAAAGGAAAAAAAAATGATCTTGAGTGTATGTATTTCTGTAGATATGTATTTTTTAAAGTGCTGTGCTGGAAAAAATTTAAAGGATTCTTAAAAGTGCTTGAATTTGATCTTGGATAATGTGTATAAACCCTAATTTATACTTTGTTATTTATAATGAAGGCCCTAAAGATTAAAACAAAGCTTACTAATCATGCTATGCGCCATAGCTGTACTTAATGTAGGTAAGAGGCAAATTAATATAATTAAAGTATAATCAGTGCTTTGCTATTCGGTATCTGTCAGTTTGGTGTCAAATGTCCACCTTTACTAAACACTTGTTAAACATGATTAACCCATAAAGACCAAACATCCACTGTCTACTGATATAAACCGTTTAATCCTTGTTGATCCAGTAATCCATGTATAAAATTCGTGTAAAATGCAGTTTATCATTTTTTGGATGTTCAGAGGCTGTGTAGTTACCATGGAAACGCTGTCATCTTCTACAACATGGATTCACCAGCAAAACTTATGGAGATGTAACAGTGACAGGAGATGGATCCACTTTGTTTATGTTCAGTTAATGATAGACTTGACTGAAAAAGTCGCTTTTATTTCAGTTTTCTCTGTTTTTGATAAAAATAACCTTTCAATTTACTCTGAGCTTAATTAACATCTACATGATCAGTGAATCACAGATAGGAAAACACATGATTTGCACTGAAAATACTCAAAACTAAAGAGAATAATATTACAGTAAATTGTGATTAAAACATTTAAGAAAGGTTAAATGTAGAGAAAAGAATAATTTGGGAACTGACACAAATGTCACACTCAGTCCTTATGGGTTAATTAAGTTGTATGTTTATTTTTCTTGCAGGTATGCTCCATGGTATGATAGGCTTCTTGGTTGATGTGGTCTGCTGTCGTTTCCAAATGGGGATGTACAAGCCTCTTAAAGTAAGTGAATGCATTTCTGTTTATGTGTAGAGTGTTCACTTAGAATAGAAATGTAACTTTAGATTATTTCTAATTATACATGAACGCTTTAGTACGGCAGGTGAGTTGGACATACTTCAGGCTTTATTTGTAAGCCAGCAGGCACATGTGGGGGTATAAACTATTAGGACAAACAGGCTTTTTTTTTTTTTTGCTGAAGAGTTAATTTTTATCTTTGCTTTTCTCAGGAGGCTCCTGTGAATATGGAGCCAAACAGTGAAACCTCAGTTCCTCCTGAAAATTACACTCAACAATGAGTCGAGTCCCTCCAACTCATCTGGTCTTTGTGCAGCAGACTGGCAGCTTACCATGTTGGCCTGACCCACCGCACAGCATTAAAAAGCTGGAACAATGTTTACAAGCTGTTTTATTATTGAAAATATGCCCGAGTTGCTGAGAATTTTTTGTAAATATTCTTTTTTTTTTTTTTTTGGCCATTTTATCAGTTTGTGTTTGGTGAGAGATTTGGATGAGATTCTGCTTTCAGGGAAGGATTATAATCAATACATTCACTAATTATCTGTTACTATCATTGGAAGGCTGCACTAGTGGGACTGAACAGGAGGAGCTAAACTTATTCTACAGCAGGGGCCTCAAACATGCGGCCCGGGGGCCAAATCTGGCCCACCAAAGGGTCCAATATTGGCCCACGGGATTAATTTGTGAAATGGAAAAATGACACTGAAGATACTAACAGTCAAGGATGTACAAACCAATATGATCTAAAGTGGGTCAGACCAGTAAAATAATAATTACATATAAATAATGACAAACACATTTTTCTATTTGTTTTTGTGTAAAAAAAAAAAAAGAAAAAAAAGTAAGATTACAATCAAGATGTTGACATTTATAAATTTTTCTTTCACAAAAAATGTGAATAACCCAAAATGTCTTAAGGAAAATAAGTGCATTTTTATCAGTATTGAGCCTGTTATTAAATGTTGTGTGTATTTTTAGATCCACTGTGATCTGTAAGTTGTAATGAAAAACTGAGACATGAGATTGTCAAAACTGCACTTATTTTTCTAAAGAGATTTCATGTTTTTCACATTTTTAAAGATAGTTTGTAGATATAAACATTATATTGTCGTTTTACATTTTTCACTGTAATTATTTTACTGGTTCAACCCACTTCAGATCATAGTTGGCTGAATGTGGCCCCTGAACTAAAATAACTTTGAGACCCCTGGTCTACATCATTATTGTATGGAGGGGTTTGTACAGAATGATGGTGTCAAAAGGTCCCACACGGTCACGTTCCTCCCACAACCACCACTTATTTTAGCTCATCAGGCTTCTTTTTTTTTTTTTTTTAAAGCATGTGACTGACCAATACACATTTTTTATAAATTTTTTCACTTGCTTATGAAGGAAAACACACCTTAACCTCTATACTTGAATGCTGACCGTTCATACTATTGTAGGTAATTCTTTTATCAACAGAGGTGGGAAGTAATGAAGTATAAATACTTTGTTACTGTACTTGAGTAGATTTTTTTAGGTATCTGTACTTGAGTGTTTCTTTTTCTGGCAACTTTTGACTTTTACTCCCTACATTTTTGCATAAATATCTGTACTTAAACTCCTCACATTCAAACAAAATAGATGTGACAGTATGTTAAAATATGTTGCTTCATTCACTGTGGAATTTGAAAATGGAAACTTTGATGATTTTTGTCTGGTTAAGTAAGTATTGTTTCATTCATGGAAAAAAAGGCAGTTTTACTTTTTTACTTTAGTAAAGGAGTTGAATCAGTCCTACTTTTACGAGAGTATTTTATTACACAAGTAGCTGTACTTCCACTAAAATGCAGAATGTGAGGACTTTTGCCATTTCTAGTTATCAGACATGTTACAGCAACATCATGTGACTCTTTGAATGAAGGCCACAGGAAGTAGCTGAAACTAGTTCAGCAGGTAAACCAACACCTACCCCGTCTGATAAATGAATGACCTACAATAGTTTTACTTGAACACGGTTGAACCTTTACCAGACCTTCCATACTGTTCAGCATTTCTCTGCCCAACTACTCAAAGTTGTCCTATCAGCCATAAAGTCCAGTTTTACAGTAAAAAGCTCAAAACATTATAACTTCTCAAGAGTGATTGTGTTTTATTGGTGTTTGAAATAATGAGGCAGATTTGCTAAATAAAACTTTTCATTGTTTCTGTGAGAAATTAAACTGTGTTCTTGTGTTGTCACTGTGTTAATAACAAAGTAAAACAGTCTGTAGGAAGGATATTTTACACCATGTCAAGAGTTTATTTGACAGTATTTCAGAATATCTTTCAGTAAACAAGTTTTTTGTTTTTTAGCAAAATGTAATATATCAGTACTGTCGCATTTCATAAAAATAGTTGTTCACGTCTTTGAAACTACAGTATCAATGATACAGTAAACCATATTTGTAGGAATACAGCTGTACAAGGTGAATAGTACACAATTAGCACTACACAGTTATACTTGATCTCAATGGGGGTTTATGAACGTGCCATCCTTCACAGGTTCCAATAAAGCAGTTTTTTGTTTGTGTATACAAAATCACTCACAGCAGGCAGGGGGACAGCCTGGACGGAGACAGAGGGCTGGATGACATAATCTTTTTACCTTTTCTGAACTTTGACATTTTTAAGCACAGGGAACACATTTCTACAGCCTAACGGCATGTTGTCATGCTCCTCGCTAACATGAACTACAGTTGTATTCAACCCTTCAAGTGAGCTCAGAGGCATCAGGACCACATGACTGACTGAAAAATTACTGAGGGTCAAGATTCGTCTTGATGATGCAAGAGGTCTTTCTCATGTCCGGGTCCACAGATGCATCGCCTCGCACAAAGCAGGAAACCGCTACACCAGATTACAAGGACTGTTTGGATGTGCCATCATGCTGCAGTCATTCAAGTTGTCACAATGCACCGTGATTACAGTTAAGTATTTCAAACTCATCTGGTCCTCTCTAACAGAAAATCTCTAGGAGCAACGTTGATGATTATTTTTTAATGATAGCAAATGTGTTCTTCAGAGAAATGAATCTTTTAAAGTGGAATAATGCAGGAGGAGAGTTAGTTGGTTTAATAGCAGCATGCCTTCACCTCATGACTGAACTTGGTGAATGAAACGTTTCAGTAGGTTTATGTTGGACACATAACCGAGGATCTTGGGTTCAGATTTGGTGGGTATTGGTTACTGCCTGCAACAATGCAAACATGTTGTCTCTGCAGAATGGACGGATAAAGCTGACTGAAGACTCATCTAACACAACGGAAGCCATGACCCATTTTGAGAATAACCCTGTCTTGATAAATGCTCACAGCTTCACTCTCCCAGATGATTCTCAAAGAAGAGGATGTGATACTACAGGCTACATTTGATCCCCTTTTCACACACGGGGACAAGGGCAATCATTGACACTGTTCAGCTATACAGCTAAGAGTGCATCAAGATAACTGTATATATTTATAGCTTGGTGTTAAGTCTGAAGAGAAGCAGGTTCCACTACTCATCAGTTTGCTGATATGTGTGCATGGTCACTAAATTCAGTTTTGCATTCAGTTCCAAAAACAAATCACAACTGCAACAGCTCTGCATTAGTTTGAGTAAGGCACTCTGCCCCACCTCATAACCATCGGCCTCCTCTTCCCCACACCGATGCCCCTCTCCCACAGTGATGTGGTACACTTAGCACAGTAAAAGGCATAGAAATGGGAAATATAGACCGGACAAAAATTTTCTGTTGAGCATTAAATGAATACAACACATCTTATAATTCTGCACAATGACTGCATGATGGTTTACATAACTCAGAGCATTATTATGAGTTCTTACTAAGCCAACTGATTTCAGTCACTCAAAAGTTCCATTTGATGAAATAAAGTTTTTTTTTTGTGAATGTGTCTCACATGAATACCAACTGGTTAGCTCCACAGAGGACTTCCTGTCTATGTTCTACCTCTAAAAGACATGTGAGTCCCTGTATAATGAGATAGTGCTTTATATCCATGCACATGACCACTGCCTCCCTCAGTGGTCTGGGTTTGGTGACTTGCACAGTCTTTGATATGTAGTTATAGACGAGGCCATGGAAATAGTGAACCTAAAATACCGTCCTGGTGTTTTTTTCTCTTCCTTACAATGTATCTAATTACAACACTGTCTCAAAAAAAAACACCAACAGGTATCTTTTTGAGATTACCAAATGTACATATTTTCACATCTTTACATATACAGTATATGTTATATTGGTAGGCATGTGAGAGCTAACATATGTCTGGTTAACCAAGCTGTCACTTGGGTCAATGCCACATCCTCCAGGAGCTCATGTTTGAGGAGAAGTTTCAGTGTCACTGCCTCCATCTGACAGATTTGTTGTTTTTATTCTCTCCACTGCACAAAGAAAATAGAGCAAAAGTGATGTACATATGTCTGTATCCTGCTAAGATCCTTGTTCCATCGGAGGTTAAGTTGCACCAACCAGTGGGATCCCGATATGGTTGTGCAGTTAAAGGTACATGACAAAAGCACAGCTCCATTCAGATGCTCCATCAGAACATAAAGTGTTGAATCTGAGGGTCTGAAATGCCTGTGTCATCTCCATCAGGTGATCCACTATGTTACAACAGCTGTGAAAGTTTTCTCTGTTTTTAAGGTGGTGGGTGTAATAATCCTCTTGTAAAAACAAATAAAACACATAATATGAGAAGGAGATGGAGACAAAAACAGGACACAGGAGAGGGAAGGTAACAAGGATTTTCAGGAACATCCCTTGGTGAACCTAATGAGGAGCCAGACAGTGTGATCCAGTCCAAACCGATCAGATCCACTCTACCTGCTTACTGTGGAGGTCCAGGACCTCAGAGTACCAGGCAGTTTATCTGACCCAGGGACGTTCCAGGGCCTGGGCGAGGCAGCTGTGCTCCTAGCAGGAGGATCTTCCAGGGTTTTGGAGGGGCAGCAGAGCCCACTGTGGCCACCGGCTCTCTCATCTTCTCTAGGAAACAGACCTCTGGACACCAGCCTCTCCTGGAGGCTGACATGTCCGTCCCCACTGCCTAGAGAGGCTCCGTTCAAACTGACGCTCACATATGGGTCCCAGGGCCAGACAGTGCTCACTGTCGGTGTGTGCAGGCCCTTTCTCTCACAGCAGGGGGAGCAAGTCTCCCTCTGCCTGTCTCTTCTTTCAGCAGACCTCCCATGGACAGCTTTAGGAGGCAAAACCCGAGGCTGTCTGTCAGTTGGTCCACAGTCCGCCTCTCCAGACCCCGGTGGGGTTCCCTGTCCCCTGATGATGCACTTCTGCTGGGTGGACCTGCCACCTGAAGCCCCTCTAATGGAGCTGTGGTCTGTCAGCTGTGGAGGTTTGTCTGCCATGCACACTGTGGCCTCTAGAGGGAGCTGATGAGGGGGGTCTGGGGCTGAGGCTGTATGGGATGAGAGCAATGGATTCGGGTGGGGTTCGAGGGTCACTTCCTGCAGGGCAGAGTTGGTTGAAGAAAGGGAATCCCAGGGGCTGGCACAGTCTGCTGGGTAGACGGAAAGATATGCTCAGGTGGACTGAAATTAATTTACAAACCAGCATGCACATGCATGAAAAGAAAGAAGGAAAAGAGAAGGAAGGGAGAGAGAAAAAGTAGAAGGAAAGGAAAAAAGAGATATACAATTAAAAAGACCCATCATAGTCAAATATCATGCATACATATGTATTTATGCTAATATATCACATCTGAAGTGCACACTACCTTTACACAAAATAGACAGATTTCCCTGAGCAGACTGATTTTATACAGTCTACATTAAAGCCTTTGACAAGATGATAGAATGTCATCTAGAGGGTCACAGCAACACTTCAAACACACGTGGCTGCTATTGTTCCATGCATAAACATATGATCATGCATACACAGATGCATGCCTCAAGCACTGTTAGAGTGCACACAGATTGATCAGTATGGAAAGATAGACATGCAGTTTTCACAAACCGTGTCTTTAGAGTGGCCCATTAGGAAGAAATATGGGGAGCTTAGTGTGTCACCTTTCATGCACATGGAGAGGTTGGAAGGTACCATTCCTAAGGGAAGGCAAGTAAAAGCCTATACCAATCATTAGACTTAAGGCAGTGTAGGCTACAGAGAAGGCAACAGTGTTGAACAAAATTAATTATTTAGCATTATATTTAATTTTAGAAGACAATAATGAAGAAATGAGTAACTGGTTAGAAGACATTAATTAGACAAGATGTTATAACTCCTGTTAATGTTTTTTCAAGTAAAACACACGAGGAAAGAGTCTTGTAAAACTCAAAGAAGATAAATTAATACATTACTTGTATGAAGGTAAGACAGAGGTCAGAGGGTTAAGAGAGAAAGAGTGGAACAGTTGGACGTTTACAGAGATTCTCTTCAATCTATGCCAGGAAAACCCACCATATTCTGGCACCTGTCCTGTGCCTCTCTTTAGCAGCAGCCTGACCCGACGGCCTCCCGCCTTGATGAGTTCGATAGCGCGGGCGTGAGTCATGTCCCGTGTGCTGTCCCCGTTTATCTCTATGATCTGATCCCCTACCTGCAAGAGACACACAGGGGACGGGCTCGATTTTCTGTCAACCTTTGTTTACCCACGATAAGTTGACTTCTCTACAAACCACGTTCTTCTGTAGTGAAGAGGCTGGGGAATCTGTGCCATTAAGTGCCATGTTCAAATGCACTTTAAGAGTAGCTGTGGAGGGTGAGCTGACGGTTACTCGGTCAGTCAGTTCACACACACTTTCATGGACCCGCTTTCCTTACTGTTAGAGCTAATTGTGCACTGTGGAATAAAGAGATTTAGATTTTGAAAAAATCTTGTAAAAGTGAATCTGTGTGGTGTAGGACAGGGGTTCCCAAACCTTTCCATGCCAAGGCCCCCCAAACAGCCTTATTATCTGGCCAGGGCCCCCCTTTCAACAAGGGCCAAGCTATCAGCAATCCTACAAAATATGTCAAGAAACATTGAATGCGTTTTCTTACTTTTATTCAGTATACAATAATTATTACTTTTCTTTATACAAATACTATTAACATGTTTCTACACTGTATATTCCTAAAAATCCTTGATAATTAACATCTATTTTTTTTTTTAAGTTGTTTTGTTTAGATTTTTTTTCTCATCTTTCCTCCAATTTTCTGAGGTCCTCCTAGCGCCTCCTGGCTGCCCCCACTTTAAAAACCACTAGTTTAGGATACACATTGTGCATATACAGTCGACCCCCGCTTCTTCGGACTTCACTTCACCGGACTTTCAATTGTCCGGACAACATCCGGGGTCCGGACGATTGTCCG
>JAPTGZ010000023.1:11593156-11604528 GCA_029814645.1 Fowleria isostigma | reverse complement strand
TAGCTGCAGTCAACATAATATCCCACCCCCTCCCACACATAAATACACACATATACACACACAAGCACACACACACACACACACACACACACACAACACAGTTTTCTCTGTAAGTCATATTTTATCTGCATGTAGAAAGCAGGGAGCACTCTACATCACAACAACAATCTCATCAACGCAGCTCCCCTGTGGATGCACTGAATCAAAGACATACAGTGCATTTATGCTGCTGAGACCCAAATACATACATTTAAACATGAAGGAATAAAATGCAGTGGCTACCGTGTACAAATATTCAGTCTGAATTTTTACACATGTGAAGAGAAAGACATAAAACCACTCATCAGGCATACTCCCACAGGTATTAACAATAGGTGCTTGTAAAATATTCTTTAGAGAATCTTGATACATTTAATATGTATTCAGTTTCTGGGATTCCCTGAGTATTGTCAGAGCCCTGAATGGAATTCATTCCTAAAATGACTCTCCAGCTACATTTGCCTGCCTTTCAGATGTATAAGAAGAAGGCCAGTGCACTTAGCAGTAAAGCAGAAAGGCAGAACTTTCTATCAAAAATCAGCAAGCAGGGTGGAGGCCTGAGGAAAATGAAATACAAAAGATTACTGCTAGTCCATGTCAAGACAAAATAAGGTTTAAATTCATTCTTGTCACTTCTTACCCTTGTATGATTTTTTTTTACATTTTCCACAACAACCCATCCTTCACTTGCCAAAGTTAACTCAACCTCTCTTCAACTGAAATATATCAGGTTTGAATGTGCTGAAATATTTGTGTTAAGAATATGTACATTTTAATTAATTCAGGTCTGTATTATAAGCTCAGAAACTAATTTCAGCATCATTAAATACCATACAAAAGGTAGGATACACACATTGTAATCTAATGTTTGCACACCACAGAGGATGAAACTGAGATATAGCAGGAATTAATTTGTGTACTGGAAAGCCAAGAGTCATTTCAGATTCATCGAGGTCAAAGGAATCAGTGGTATTACTGTGCAGTGAAAAAAAAAATTTGCTTTCAGGGTGCAAAGACGCCGCTTGTAACTTACATGAAGAAACACCATGATGTGAATTTGATATTTTTATCCAGCTGAAGTTGAGCTCCTGCTGATTAAGTTGCCTACCTGTTAGACTACCTCCTTAGGTGAATTGCAGACTGACTGCATATCAGCACATTGTGTTTTCTACTTTTGGAGTGACTCTTAGGTTCAGTCCACTTAAGGCAGCAATATAGTGTGAATACTGTATTATCCTCACAGTGTTACAGAAATGTAATAATAGAATTAAATGACTGAAGCAATAAAAAGTATTAAAATTTATTACTCACTTAAAAAAATCTGATGAAATAAGTTAAAGGGCATTTAAATACATGTAATCTGGTTGAATGGTGTGAAAACTGCAGTGACTGGAATGAGGGTATAACATGTATTAGGGGGAGACTCAACATTATCTGTATCAACGTGAATGGAGGTTACTGGAGAGCTGTCCGTGGTGCTGAAATGATTCAGCACGGTGGCAGCAGCGTAGGGAGGCCTCTGTGGGAGGTTGGGACTAATAACCGCATTCTGTGGGGAATAGGGAAGCCCTTAAGGAATCCTAATAACTAATTCTGAGGAAAGTTTCCATAATGACCCACTGAAGGAAATGAGTATGAGCTACAGGGCAATTGTCCACTCATATTAAAGAGAAGCATCATCCTTACAGACGCTTTTAAGCTTAATTTAAATGCTAATTCTATTCATCTGCGTACATACCGGATGTGTGGCACACTCGTATGCATGGTGAGGAATTACAAATGCAGGGCTGGTAGAGGAGGCTGCACGTGGCCTCTCACACAAGTCAGTGGTCAGACAGTCTGGCAGGCCTGCCTGATAGACTAGCCTGCTGAGTTCTGGATGGCCCTCAGATCAGCCTGATTGGCTCATGTGTCCTGACACCCTTTTCTTCACAGCTATGATCTGCATCCTCATTGGTGCCGCAAAATGTCTCTAGTCTGTGGTTGGCTCGGCTTCAAACTGGGATGTCAGGGGACGGAGCTGTGAACACGACCAGAGCTCAGTGGAGCTCTGGCACAGTGCCCACACTAGAGCGAAGCAGTCAGACACACAGGCAAACACAACAACACACACACACAGTGTAAGTCTCAACACCCTGTGTATTCTACACAAAGCACCAATGCTCTATATCACCCATCTGAACTCATGTGTACAAGCTAAATTCCAGTGATGTCCTGCATGGAAATCCTACGTCCACGAACGCAAACATGCTTAAATGTTCCTGACATTTGGCACATCTGAGTCATTGTAAAGGACCTTGTCCTTTCTTTCACCCGGCAGAGAGGAGAGACACACAGAGTCAGAGGTTCTGGTGTGTCAGGATTATAGTCCCTGTGGGGCTTTTGTCTTGAGTTGTTTGAAGGAAACTGGTGAGTTTGGAAGAAGAGCTGACATCTTTGAGAGAGAGGAAATTATTCACCATGTCTACATCAGCATTTGGAAGGAAATCCCTACTGCCTTTTATTTGTATGTGTATAAATTAAACGACTGACCAATTAATTAAAAATATTTTCAAAATTGTACAAAGGGCAAATAAAATATCAGTGCAATTGCAAAAAAGGCCAATTTATGATAAACATAGTACATACCATTACAAATAAAACACTGTGGTCCAACAGAGATGGCCCAGATTACAAACCCTATTCTCAACCAATAAGGGAAGCTATTGATGTTTGTTTGTATGTTATTGTTTCAACTGAAAGTGGAATTCTAAAATTCTAAATAATATTAAAACGTAAAACTGTGTTACTGTAATTGTGTTATATTGCTGTCACAGTGTTTATCAAAATTATTGCAAATGCAGTGATTCTTTTTGCATCAGTCAGTCCTAATAGGTTAGTATACACTGCAAAGCTGTGCAAGTATTTTAATGAGACAAATTCACACCGTTGCTCAAGTACAAATGTGTAGTGAACTGTGAGGAGATATTAGTTGGATTTAGCTACATATGTGCTTGATTTGGATTACTTACTGCACATTTATTGCCATGTGTTTCACTAAACTAAGACTTTATGTCTTTGTGTTTAACACCAGCTAGTAGATGCTGGTTCTGCTTGTCAAAAGCACTGCAATGGATGATCCTTACTATTTACATACACATCTACAGGTGTGGAAAGTTCTTAATTCTAAGATGCATCTTAAAGAAGATTTCTGCATCAATATTAATAAAATCAGTAATCAAGTCTGCTGTGTACAAAAAAATTATACTATACTAACACTCATTTTTTTTCAGACCTCAAACCAGACAAAAAAGTTGGAGAGTAACATTGCTATATTGCACTCTTGGATTGAATTATGGGTTAACTTCTGATATTGTAAGCAAAATGCTAAATTTATTAAATTTTAATTTTGAGGTATTTAGAATTTTGCACGGGTGCAGTAACAGACAGATACAGCATCTCTGTTACCATGGCAATTAAGTTCCACCTCTGCCTGCAGTGCTGTTTTAAAGCTCTGCTTCACCTCGTGGATGTATTATTTTTCTGTCAGTGTTGTGTTCTTCCCAAGTTCTCAGTACTTAAGTTATTTTCCTCCTCATGAAATGGATGTTCAGTGCAGAGTTACAATGCAACAGCAAAAATCTGAGTGGAATTAAAGTAATAACAGACTGGTTTCTGCTATTCTAATTAACACACAGACATGCACAGTGCACCTCTCGGAATCACAACTTGCTGTTGAAATTTAGCTAGCACAGACAGATTTAGACAGCACTAGCTAGCTAATTCTGCTAGTGCTGTCAAATGATAGAGTTTTTTAATCAGATTAATCCCAGGATTTCTGTGGATTCATTAAACATATATATATATGTATGCACTTAATGTGTTTATTTAACGCCTTCAATAGTTTAAACAAAACAACTAGAAACAACTATTCCATCTTGGTTTTTTGTACTCAAATTTCCTAACCAGACGGCCAACGTGCTGTTTAGCGTCCGTCATTTTTAGTTGATTCTGCAGTCTGTCACTACTGGATCAACTGCCCATTTACGCATGTGCAATGGTAACTCTATTTGGACAAATTGCCCGAAATGTGTTGGCAGAGACGTTAAGAGTCATTCTGCACTACAGATGGGTTAAAATTTTTAATCAGATTAATCATGATGATGGATTAATCCTCATTATTGCGTTCATTTTAACAGCCCTAATTTCTACTAATCTTGTTTCATTGAGTTGGATTCATTTCTCCAGGTTTCAGAGGCTGCTGGTTCTGGGTTTGGTTCAGTTGTGCACTGAAGTGTATATTATAAAATGAAATTAGTGTTGAGATTAATTTTCATCACTGTGCATTAAAGTTAACAGTGTGCTTTAACGTCATCCTAAAATTAATTTACATATTTACCAACATGGTTAAGTGATTTTCAGTTCATTGTAAGATCATGGTGGAGCAAAATAGCCTACGGCAGTGTGCCAAAGTCATTATCATTACTGGGAAACACTGGGTAACAGAATGTAGATTGTAAGTTTATTTCAGGAAGTGACATGGCCTTTATTAGAGCTGCTGTAAGAAAACAAACTGTATTTTCATTGATTCCAGGTCTACTTATAATGCAGTGTCTGCAGATGGATTTCAGTTTTGTTCAGTCATAATTACAGACTGAGGTGGCTCAAAGAGACACTGCTATTGGAAAATGCAGCAAACATAATTTATATTACGTTGTTTTATTTAGTTTTTTAAAGAGTTAGTTTTTTGTAGACTGTCTGCATTAGCTGATGGAAAAGCAAATGTGCAGTATTATAGAAAATTGAGAATGCGACCATTAAGATGCACCGTGAACCGTTGACAGGTGAATCGTAACCAAATTGAATCATGACGCCAGTGAAGATTCACATCGCCAACATCCAGACACACTGTGCACACATGCACACAGAGATACACACCACTGGACACATAAGGATAAAAATAATTAGTAGCACAATACTTGAGTCACTGTGCACCTCACAGACTAAACTTATTAGCCTTCATGTAATCGAGTGATTGAATCTAATTCACTGAACAACATACAGCGCACAATCAATTTTGTTGGACCAAGCAGTAGTTTATCAATACTGTGCCAATAATGGTCATTAATGTACTGTATGCTTCTAGCAACAAGACTGGCATAAAATCAGCAAACCATCCAACAGGACTTAGATCAGATATTCTGTTGTATCATGATCACTAACAGCTAATGTCTTTGATTGCTTTTCAGGTCCCTAATAATAATTCCTGTCACACTTCAATTAATTAATCCTGATATGCATTTGAAACTGATTGCCTTCATACCTAATTAAATATAACCCATGAAAAAGTAGCCATAAAAAAGAGAGCATATCTATAATTCCTCATTATTGTTCTGTTATTATCTCAGAAACAATGCAAATTAACTCTTCACTCCTGGCAGTTTATCTCAAGAAAAAATATGGACTTAGTGCATAAATGAACATTAAGATTTGGAGAGAGCTATAGAGAGGCACATCCAGGCAACCAAAAAAAACCTACACTGTCAATATCAATAATGAGCATTTCTAATTAAAATTATGGTTGTAATGGCTAAGGGCTCCGAGGTTTGGGAACGTCTGGGTAATTATCAAGTCAGATTTTGACCCTATGACCAGAACACTATTTATAGAGACAGGACAAGCGCAAATGTCAAACAAATAAAGCTTTCACTGTGTAATTCAATTTCCTTGCAGGTGGCCAATCTTGCAGGAAATAGTAGGAGAGGGAAAATGGCCACCCTCCATGTTTTCTGGCAATATTTCAAGAACTTAGATCTCTATTTTGACTTTCTTCAACTCAGAGAGCACAGTCTTTTATTTCAGGAGGAAGGTTATATCCTGAATTTATGCAGGAAATTAAAGGTGGAATAAAACAGCTCATTAAAATGCAGGGCTGGTTACATGAATTCAGTTCTAAGGAAAAACACTGGGCCTAAATTGCCTGTGTAAACACACATAAATGTTTGCTTTTAAAAGTTAAGCAGGTGGCAGGAATTAATTGTTCATACTCAGACATGAAGGTAAGGTAGTCAATCACACAAATAAATAATACTTAATCAGTGAATAAAGGTCAAAAGAAGCTGGGGGTGGCAACATTACAGATTACAAGTGGAATTGTTTGAATATTATTTGTCCTGCTAATGTGCTGTGAAATTTTGGGTTTATAATTTTTCTTTAATGGAGTTAAAAGGTAAAACTAAAAAAAACACTTCACGTAAACCCAATAAAGCTGTTTGTACAATTAGATCATCACCTTTTCACACCACAGGTAGTCAAGCATCTCTAGTGAGATACCACTCTCCACTGGCATTTTGTTGAACGCATTTTGTTCGAAGCACATTCCAGCAAAATACCTACATTTATGTGGACGATGAGTGGCCCCAGTGGGAAATGAGCTGCTTTCTCAGTGCAGTGTTATTGCCACGCTCCACCAACAGAGCTGCACGACACCTCACACTGAGATTAACTCCCACCCCGACTCTCCACTTCAGGGTTTAAAAAAAAAACTTAAAAATCTCTCCCTGCCGGACAGGCTCTGTTTATTTGGAAGATAGCGACGTCACATGGGTAATAAAACATGATGTGACACATGGTGTGGTACATGGGGGGCTTACTACTACATCTGCTGACACTGTTTTCTTTAAAATATCTGCATGACTCAGCACATATGAAATACATTAAACCCTATTAGTGTTGACTTTTTTTTTCCCCTGATCTCTGATTAATTTCACTTTATCCTGAGTTTTCCCTGTAACTTTCCTTCAATTTTTAGAAAAAAATTGCTTTGTGATTTGTACAGAATTGGACCAGGAGTAAATATTTAATATTAATTACTTTTGCTATTACCTTTATTTAAACCTTATCTAGAGACTTCAGTGATAAACAAAAAAGTGTGGTTTTAATATTTTCAAAAACAGAATGGGCTGTAAAATGAACATAATCAACAACATGCCTTGCTCTCTGCTTTAAAAGTCAACTCTACTTAACTCCTCTCTGTTGCACAATAATATCACACTTGTATATTTCAATGACTTCTATTTATATTCATTTATATTTAGCTGGGCAGTTGCTCGTATGCTGATCCTTAATCTTGGAGGGTGCCCAAAGTGTCATTTATTATTTGCTGTTATTATTACTGTAATAATTTTTGATACTACAGCTGGTATAAATAGATCACTGAGATCAGCAAGCACGAAAAGATGAACTGTCTTTGATTATGTTTAGACACTCAAAATAACTTTTAATGTCACTGCAAAACTGAAAAAGCTATCACTATTGTGTTTATCTAAACTACTGATCTGGTTGAACAGACACTACAAAATCGAAATAGAAGCATGTCTAAAGCACTGGAGACAAACAAAAGTTCAAAGTGTGTTTCTGACCTGTTGCTCCTCTCTGTATGAGCAGCGTAGCCTCGGCCCCCACAGGACATTCTTTGAGCATCTCCACCACGCGTCCATGTCCGGCTGCAGCAACCGGCTGCTGGTTGACCTCCAGGATCAGGTCTCCTTCTATCAGCCCCGATGCCCCCTGTGAACCCGGATCCAGCACCTGCACCGAAATGCAAAACACGACACATCAGTCGTCAAACCATTTGAGCTCCTACAAGAAGTTAGCAACGCTGATGTCAGAACTACAAAGAAAACAACGACTAATCTGCCAAATCAAACTGTTTGAATAGTGTCCAGTTAGGTGGGATTAGTTCCAAGCTTATTTGAATGTATTTCAAGATTGTCCTAAAACTGGGCCAGACATCTGTGTTCATTTGACTTATTCACGAGATGAAGATGCTGATATTAATATTGGTACCATAAACGAAATGACTTCTGTGGAAGACTTTAACTGGTTTAAAGAACAGGTGTTGAATGCTAAATATATAACAAATTTAGTGGCAAATTATTGTAAAAACAGATGTTTTATGCTAATTAAAAGTTTTCAAATACCAAAACTTAATAGGGATGAAAACTGGCATCTGTTAATTTATAATCCATGTATCTGTTCTTTAATGCTAGCATTCAATTACGCAGGATTTTTCTCTTTTACCTTCTTGAAGACAGTCTAGTCCTCGTTCATTACTGTTAGACAGAACACCCTTCACAGGCTGAGCTCACTTTGTTCCTATTATCTCTGTCTTTCTCTACTTAGTTGGACTGACCGAAATAAATTTACTTCGACCTATTGTTTCAACTCTGCCTTGTGTTTAATTTATAACTGAACCCCTGAGTTTAGCTGACTACAGAGATTTCACACTTCAAAAGGCACTTTACTTCCTGAAATACACAGTTCAGTCCTGTTAACATATCAACGTGATGTGGTTCTTGTTCCACTTATAAACGATTTCTAATCTTCTAATTAAATGTAGTGAACAAACTGCAAAAATAGCCTTAATAAAGGGAAGACAAATATTCATAAATATAACCAAATTATTTTTTATAGTGCGGTTAAGCAAATTGTGCTTAGCTGGACCTGTTAAAACTGGAAAAAAAGAGTGTAATTGTTCTAATGGGAAAAAAATACAAGCATGTAATGAAATTGTGGTTGTTTAACATAGTTGTAGTTATTGCAGACTTAATATTCTTCAATTAAGAAGCTGTTGTCACTCTTAAAATAAGGAAATAGTCTTGCACCTTCTCTGGGATATTAGTTTGTTACTGGCTGAATGTAGCTAAATATTATATGGAATATGTTATTGGTTTAGGGTTTATTCAGTCATCATCCATTATACAGAAAATACAAACAACAACGATGATTTTAAGTCAACCGACTGCGAATTCTGAAGACAGAATAAGCTTAGGCAGAATAAATGCTTATATATATGCCTTGTTGAAATTCAAATCAAAATCAGTTTTATTCTACTAATCAAAACATCAACAATCATTCCTGCTTGTATCCCTCAAAAATATCTTTACACACCAATATTTTGAAAACCATTAATGAATTACACATCTTTAAATGTATATTAATGTCATTCTGTAGTTTAACCCCAATTACAGAAATACATCTCCTGTTTATATATTTAATCTTACATTATCTTTCAGCAATGTCACATACTTAACCCCTTGTAAACTATTGTCATGAATTTGCCTTCAATATTCCACTGTTTTTGTAATGAAGTGCTACTCAACATTCTTTGTGCATGTACCTGGTTATCTATGATCCCTGATGTTCATGGATTGATTCCGATGGCCTGTTACTGTAACAATGCTATTAATTTCATGACATTCTACTGCTTTTTTTGCATCATTTTGTTTTGTTTGGATTGTAAACTGGAATAATTAATCAATAGCTGCATCAATAAATCAATGTATATACCTGAGTTTGGAAAATGTGTTTGTGTGTACTGCTATGCCAACTATGCCTAATGTCATGAATTTGCATCAGTTATTGTAGGTGCTATATTCAAATGAACAATCTCCATTTAATTGAGAATCTACATCACAGCAACAACACCTTTTTTTTTCTAAAATTATAAATAAATTTAGGCAGTAAAGGAATAATCTTAGTGTTATTACTTTTCTAATGAAAAAACACACTTGACAAAACTACTTTTCTTTTTAGAACAAAAATATAATTATCTAGAAACAAGGCTTTTTAACCTTCCTGAAAGACTGTGTTTGCATCACCTGTTTCACTCGCTGACCAGTCGGGCTGTCGGCAATAGTGAACCCAAATCCTTCCGCCCCTTTCACCATGGTAACTGTCAGCAGCTCTGCCGCTTGTGCTGTTACCCCAGCAACTGCTGCAGTCCCAGAAGAAGCCATGGACACGTTGTCCTCATGAGGTGTAAGTGCCGAGGCTGAGCCAGGTGTGGTGGGTGGTAAAGATGAGCCATCCAGATGCGTGTCTCCGGGGTGAGGGGCTCCGGCCTGGGCCAGAGCCTGTGGGGGCAGCTGGGAGCTCAGAGACAGATACTCCAGGTATGGGTCATAGCTGCCGCGGCCGTTCACGACCAGGGGGCGGTGCTCCAAGCCGATAGGTGTCAAAGAGGTGCTCGCTGCCCCGCTCGGATCCTCGGGGTCAAAGGGCAGAGGGTAGCCTCGACACAGCACCAGGGTCACGCTCTGACCAATGGGTACGGACTGGAACAGCTTAACTACGTCAGCGTGTGTGGTACCAAGCACACAGATGTCATTGATATAGACGATAACATCACCTGCAGAGGAAGGACGAAACAGCCTCAGTCATACCATTACACAGACCACATGACCTGGTCTCAACGGTTCATGTATAAACACTGAGCTGCAAAAACACTTCATGTCACTGTCTGTTACCATTAATGTCAAATCTCAGTGGTAACATGGTACAGGAATAAAAACATGTCCCTCTGAAGTGTCACACAGGAATATAATATCAGTTCAATGGCACTGGAGGCAATCTACAAGTGAATGTGTGAGACAAAGAGGTGAGAGAGAGGGAGGACCGGTGTCTTGGTAAGTCTGAGAATTTGACAACCATCTGGTGCACACTGGTGTCCACAGAGACCGACCGTCTAATTCTTAAAATGTCAAAAACTTCTACCAGATGCACACAGTTGTCATCACTAACAATAACAGGCATGCTTTATGCACAATGCATCATGGGCCATCATTTCTGTGCTGCAGACAAACTGGAAGCACAAAATACCAACCAGGGCTATGAAATATAGTGACATATATTCAGTATATATGTCCTGTGATGAGATGAAAGGTCTATTATTTCACATTAGGGATGTATGTGAAATTCCTATGTGTGTATGTGTGTCCATTTTATGTTATTTTTGTTTTAAATATTTTTAACTTATTTTAACTTATTTATTATGGGTCATGTATTTTATGTGCTTTTAGTAGCATACATTCTGTCTTATGTGTTGCAGTGCAGCTTGCTTGTGCCATGTCTAAGCCAAATTTCTCCGATGGGAGACAATAAAGTGTACCTTGAACCTAGAACATTATGCTCTATTTTTTATTTCACTATCTATCAATTACACTCCTTACACTAATACTTTTATTTAATGATGTGCAATTAATATTTTGTGAATGATAGGCAATCCCCAGTTCCAAAAAGCTAGTTTCAAGTAACAACATTGTCATCGATTCAGGCAGTGGAGGAAAATCTAAATATCACCATAGCTTTTCTGCTTTTTCAACTTTGGTGCTTTACATATATGTCTTATAATACTACATAAAACATTAAATATATATGGTAAGTCTTATTTGCAGTGTTGGGCAAGCTACTTGGAAAATGTAGTGAGCTCAGCTGCAAGCTACTCTACTGCAGTCAAGTGGGCCACATTTTAAAATTTATGCACATCTGTTCTAGACATTACGGTAGAGGCA
>JAPTGZ010000023.1:11540527-11555768 GCA_029814645.1 Fowleria isostigma | reverse complement strand
GAGAGAGAGAGAAAGAGAGAGAGAGAGAGGGGGGTGGGGGTGGGGGGTGGGGTGGGGTGTCTTGTTGGATCTGAGCTGGGAATATTGATCGAGTATCTGGCCTTCAGATAGGCAGATAGGCCAACTGTTCCGCCTTTTTTCCTTCCTTTTCACACATTTCCACTTAAATCAGTTTAGCACATTACCTGTTTTTTTTTCCCTCATGCTCTGCGCTTACTCCTATTCCCTATTCCCTTAACAACACCAGTTAAATAACTGTGAAGTGGACCTTTTTATTAAAATGAACTGTCCCCAGTATATTCCTTACTCTAATCTACCAGCCTTTTACACCGCCTTTCTCTATTCCTTCATTTATCTTTAACTCCTCCAACCCCCTTTTTCTTATCCTCAAAAACTCCCAGGTACTACCAAAAATCAGATAAATACAATCCATTATTGATGAAACCCAGCGGATGAGTGCTGAAACATCTTCAGTTTACTTGAGTGGATTTTGTCTTCATAGTTTTTGTTCAGATTCATAAAAGACAAAGCAAAACTTTAACAGATGAGCTGAACAAAGCTGCACAACCGCATAGGTGCTCAAATTAAAAAATGGTATAACACTACACTGAGAGGACACTTCCCCTGAGCCAGAAGCACCGCTGCTGACTATTGATTGGATGTCATGCTCTTACTAATAAAGGATAAAATCGGCTGTGAGCCAAAAATGGTCTTTGCATTGCAATCAGCCAATGTAGCCAGACCTCTGAGAGGTGATACTGTATGTGCACCATAGAGATTTATGGCTTAAATGAGTTAAATCTATCATTGCACAGAAAAGCTTGGGAGCTGCCACTTTAGGGGGGAGTGAAGACATTTTCTGCCTCAAAGCATGACGACTGAGCACTACAGAATGTTTTTGCACTAGTAGGACTGTGTGTGAAAGAGACAGAGAGAAAGAGATTAGCAAGAAACATAACAAGGAAAGTCCATTTGGAGCTCAAGCTAAAATAGCTGATATACTGAAATAACTCAGCTGGGTGTCAGACGATAAGAGGACAAAGACCTTTGCTAAATAATAGAGTGGCAGAAGAGTGGCAGGCACAAAAATACAGAAGAATACTGAAAAGGAGAAGACTGCAAGGGGGTGGGGGGAAAGAGTAACGACATGACTGGTTAACTTTGCTATGCTGCCAGTGAGATTAAGAACATGCACGTGTATGCATGTGAAATGTTTGTATAATTAGACAGGAAGTCACCAAGAGGGAAAGGCAGAGCGGGGGAGATTCAGAGCTAAAAATAGACTATCGATGGACTGATTATCATAATAAAGGAAGGGGGAAGGTGGTCAAATGATATAGTCTCCCCATGTGTGGGAAGAAGGATGTGAAACAAGAAACAAGTGGGAATTTCATATAAATAGTTAATACTTAAAGCTTAAAAATTAATATATCTGGTCATTCTTAAAAGCGCCCCCCTGCAGTGTTTTAGCACAACATCAAGCAAATGCATGGTAATTGCACTGAGAAACAAATGAATATGATAAACAGCAGGGGGATAAATGATCACATGACAGTAGAAAACACGGTCCCACCTGAGCTTCAGTACGCACAAATGCATTGTTTGTCTCGAAAACCCCTCTTGGTTTTCAGCGTATCATCCATCAGTGCTATCAGGTTGCTGTGGGAGTTGCGAGAATTTGTTAGAGACCCAAGCGATGTGGAATCTCACAGAAAGTACGATAATTCTCCAAAGGGTTAACAAACCCGGTGTTCCTTCACAACAATCCACTGAGGTTTTGGATTTAAACGCACAGGAAGTGTGTCTGCCCTACCTATCCTACAACGCTGAGCACAGTGAAAGTGTCATTTCTTTAATGAATGCACCACTTTTCATCACAACTAAGCCATAATGCTAATTTGTTTCTGTACATTATTAATCTGTGCGGGATGTTTTTGTATTCATCAGTGTGGGTACAATGGGCAGCCAAGTAAAACATTCATTTTAAACACTATAAAAGATTCAAAGGGTGCTTTAAGTTTTGAGAACATCTCTTTACCTTTCTTTTTTTATTGAGCCATGGAAGAGTAGATGTATGGCGTGTTATCACATCAATGCTAAAATGTCCTCTTTGATCTGTGCAATCATTTGAAAAAGTCTCAGATTTTGAAGCAACTTGAAAGAAAATATTGAAGGTTTTTAGAAGCAATATGCAGTCCTGCAACAGAAAAAAAATACAAAAAAAAAATACACATAGACAGACGGAACACACTGGCCTCATAAGCCCTGGACTTGTTTACCCAGAATCCTTTTCAGCACAGACCAAGCAGAGCAGCACAGCAGCAAGAGAGCAGAAAGGAATGTGAGGACTGTCTGTGTTTTTCTTTCACAACCTACAATCCTGCTCTTTTTTACTGTCTCAGCCTACTATCAGCGTGTCTGTCTGTGTGTGTGTCTGTCTGTCTAGTCTTTTCAAATTGCTCTTCATTATCCTTCCTCTCACTCTTCTCGTTTCCAATGTACCTCATCGCTCTTCCATCCATTTGTTCCTCTGTTGGTGCTCTGTGTCCCCATTACTCCCTCTCTGTCTGTTTTAATCCGCTCCCTCTTCCCCTCGTTATCCTCCTCTCTTCTTTTGTCTCTCCTTCAAGCTCCGTCTCGCACTTTGGTCTCACATCTCATTCACTCTCGCCCTTCGTCCCTCCCTCCTCTTCTCCTTCCTAGTTGGCAGATGTGAAGTGTGACAGCAGGTCTAAAGAAGAAGTATGATGGAGCACACACAGCCATCCTTATTTACACTACAAAGCCTGGTCTACAGATGCAGCGACGTAACATGGCAACACTCTGACAGGATCGTCTGCTACCACGACAACACGTCAGTGCCTGGCAACGCTTGCCATGGTAACAAGCATGAACATCGATATTAGCAGTACAAAAGTAATATTTATGTCTGATGTGACAGCTTTTGCTAACACAGCTTTTTTTTCTAGTCTCACAGGTCCTCAGCTGGAGCTCCTTTGGTCTGCAAAGCTGCAGGTCTGGGTTTCTCACTGACTCACACTTCATCAATCAATTACTGTCACAGCTTGGCCACTGAGAGCTCACACCTGGTTACCTCAGAGTATTTCAGACGGCATTTAGGAAGACAGGGCTGACTCCGATGGGGGAGGTTGGAATGGGAGGACTAGAGGACGTGGATGTCACCTCTCCAGTGTAAATCACTCTGGAGGACAGGATGAAACTCCACCCCACCCTCTGTGTCAGACAGTGAGTGGGTCAAATGTGAAACTGAGCTGCTGGCTCGGCAACAGACATGTGGAACCAGTAGTGCTGACGAGGGATAAGGACATTTTAATTAACGATTAACTGTCATGCTAATAATTGTGATAAATTATTGTCTTTCTCTGTTACGTTTATGCTACTAGTATAGTATAAGCCAAAACATTGCTAATTTACACACATATACACTGGTGGGAAAAAAAATATTTTTTTGGACACCCCATGCATTTGTAATCGCATTGAGATTTACTCTTGAGCAGACATGTCAAGTAACAAAGTACAAATATTTCGTAAAAACTTGGTTATCTATTTCTTACTGGAGTAATTGTTTTTCAGCTGACTTTTTACTTCTACTCCTTACAGTTTACAAACAGATTTGTTACTCCAATTTAATCTTGGCTCATTTTTATTCAGGTTTGTCATCATTCAAATAAAAAACATCCAGATAAATGGCGCCATCCGGATAAAGTGAATTTGATTGTTGTTTGATGAGAAGTATTTGTGAACATATATCATTCTGACACCCGATTGGTTTGTATGTGATCCATCGCACCTGACTCATTGCACCATGCCAATACTTATATTCATTTAGTTAACATATCTTCCACTCCATGAAACACATGTTAATACTCAGATTTAAACATATATGGTTCTTTAACACATTTGCATTGGACTAAAATACATTCATTTTGAATGGACATACATGAAGCTGAAACAGGTAGCCTAGCGCATCCCACATTTATCAACATTAACATTTTAATATAACATTATAGTCATCATGGCCTTTAGGAAAATGTTTTTTGGGTAGGTGGGGTAGTGCACTATAGGCCCCTGTGGCACCGCCAAAGCATTTGTCCTAATGGCATTTTTTCCCTTACATTTACTTTTATATTTACTACACTGCGCCCTGATGAGGACGTAGTGTGATGTTGATTTTACCTCCCTCCCCTTCTCCTGTGTCACCTCTAAGAAACTGGAGCGCCCTCAGCGTGGCAAATCAACAGTTTCTTTCGCTCCTGTCACCCCTGTATGTGTATCGCCTTATTGTGTTTCTTGGACGGTTGAAACTGAAATGTAATTTTGTTGTTCTGAAATATGTGCAATGATAACAAAATCACCTGGAACCTTGATATTTTAAGTAGTTTTGAAACCAGTATTTTTACACTTTCACTTAAGTAAAAAGCTTGAGCTGATACTTCAACTTCTACAGAAGTCTTGTAAACCCTAGTATCTATACTTGTACCTGAGTAATGCATGTGAATACTTCTGACACTTCTGCTCTAAAGTCACTGAATTCTGTCAAGTATTGTTTCATTCTCCAAAACCACATGCTCCCTTCTGCAGGTGCTCTGGTCCATCGAGGTTAAAACTGAATGTTTCAGCGAGATAATGAAACACATTCAGGGTATGACTTGTTGAAACTATAAAAAATTTAGTGCATTCATTCTTTAATTTTCTGAACCTGCTTTATCCTCATTAGGGTCATGGGGGTTGCTTGGAGCCTATCCCAGCTACTTAAGGACGAAGGCGGGGTACACCCTGGACATTTCACCAGTACATCACAAGGCTAAAGAATTTAGTTGTTTAATTGTTTGTTTGTTTTTTTAGATTTTCTTGTTAACCCGCCCCCCCAAAAAATGTTTTAATTAAATAAATAAATAAATAAATCACTTGTATTTTTTGTTTCTGTCATGATAATATTTGAGATGTGTCAAGTTTTAAGGGTGTCTGAAAAAAAGTTTCACTCCTATACAGTAAACAATAAACAATAAACAGCCATGTATTGAACACTGGAACATTTATTTCTGTCTTAGGCCTTAAAAACAAAACTTGCAAACAAGCAGCTCTGACAAACACCTTAAAAATACCCAGCCTGTTACTGAAAAGTACAGCAATAATAACAGGGAACAATAGGAGTAAAGCACCTCTAGATGATGGCATTAAAAGAGAGTCAGTCAAATGAAAATAATACAGAAATATCAATGACAGATGACATTTCATGCAGTTTCCCCAAAGCTTTTTTCCCACAAGTTAAAACTGAAAATTATCACAAAACCCACATAGTTGGATAAATGACAGCAGTTGTAGGTACTTGTTTTTATGTTCAGTTAATGACATATTTTACTGAAAAAGTCATGTTTTCTTCAGTATTCTCTGCTTTGACATAATAACCTCTGCATTTACTCTGAGCTTTTAAAAGCTTTTGTTAAATATCTATAAGGTAGGTAAATTAAATATAGGAAAATAGCTGCTATTCAATAAAACATACAACATGCAGATAATATAAAATCCCTTGGGAAAGCTTAAATGTAACAGAAAAATAATTTGGATGTCAATAAGAAAATAGTTCTAGTTTTTAGGGTTTAAGTACAGGCCAAATGATTACAATATGTCGATTGTGTAATACTTGTGAAAGGCTCAATGCTCACCAATAAGTTGTGTTGTCATGGTTGCTGCAGTGCTATTTGGTACTATATGGTATATGGTACGTAGTGCAAAAGGTGGCCTGAAATAAATAAGTCAAGTCATTTGTATATAGAGCTGTGCAATATGATGACATATAACACATAACAGTTTTTTGCAAATCCCGTCTTTTAGCTGTTTTGTGTTATATTTGGCACAGACTTGGAAGCTAATGAATGTGAATCTAACGCTAATAATAAATAGGGAGGAGAGTCAATGTGACACATAATGAGGTAAAATTGAACAGAGAAAAAACTCAAGATAAAATGAAGAACTGGGTACATGTGTTTGTGTGGCAGTGCAACTAAAATAACAAAAAAATCCAATCCAATCCAATCCAATGTGATGAAGTACAATGGGCTTGTTTTAAACAGCATCTCAAAAGAACTTACAGAACAAGTACTTCATTATGATTTATCTACTGTTACATAGGTAGATGTCAGCCACACCGCCCACAGCATGCATTCATACCTAACATCTGACCAATCAGATGGAGCATTGGATACAGAAAGAGAGAAAAGAGGAGAAAAGCATGGGAAAATGGATTTGGCGAAGATGTTGTGGTGAAAAAGAACATCACTTTTGCAAACTGGAATTGCCTTTGTGCCCAGTATGGACAACAGTTACAAACACATGTAACGTGTGAAAAGCAGTGTAAAGAAAATGAGCAATTAGTTATTATTGCATGTAGACCTGTAGTGGATTTTTAAAGACTGATAATTCAGAAGCAGAGGAGGCTGAAAACCAATTACTCACCCAATGTCACTCCACACAGAAAATATCACACTGAAACTGAAAAACATGCACATGTGAAATCAGCTATTTTTTTCCTACATTGCAAATAACATCTAAGTAAAAATAAATAAATAAGACATACCTAAATGAGTCAGTATCAATCACTCAACTTCCAGCTGCAAACAATTTATGAATGTACAACTGAGTATCAAACTAATCATAAAATGTGGTGTATATATATATATATATATATATATACATATATATGTATACATATATACTCCTTTTCGAGCGCCCAACATTTTGTTTGTAAGTGTTGTGTTGTTTTTTGTTTTGGGATGATTTTGTGTGCTTGAAATAAAAACTAATAAAAAACAAAACAAAAAATTATATATTTATATACACACACACACACACACACACACACACACACACACACAGATATTTAGGAGTTATTTTCCTTCAAAGTCTTTTACTAATTTCAGCTGAGAAAGAATCTCTTGACAGACGTTCTGGTGAAAATCAAAGCGAGGACCGGTGAACAGAAGTTACATCGCTGTGGCCGTCATCGGTATCATCGCTGTGTACTTGGTGATCGGTTATGGAGCGTCTCTACTGTGTAACCTCATCAGCTTTCTTTATCCAGCCTACATATCAATCAAAGCCATTGAACTATTGGTGCCAACTTCTGCTAAAACCAACAGCTTGTAAAACATCCCATTAGCACAGATTAATCAGTCTATCTTTAAATTGCAAGTTACTTCTTTTAATTGTAACTGATTTATTTCACCACTCACTTCATTATGGGTAAGTGGTTACCAGCAAAAGTAACTTTTATGTTGTTTTGTTAATGTGTGCTTCATTTCTCTTTTTAACGCACATGGTTACATTATTTTAATGTTACTGTGGGATAGTATTATTGGAACCATTATCAGTGTGGTGACAGTAATTAGTGGGACAGAAGCTGGAAAACATCCAGTGTAGAGGTTCAAAATCTCTATTTGTCACAGTTATTTTTATTAATTAGCTGCCTGAGGTTGACACTGTTTGCTTCAACAACATACCACTGAGTCCCACTGTGTTTATTTCTGCCTGATTTATGCTTCAACGTTTCTTCATAACGTGCTATTTCCAGTAATTCAATACTTTAAATTCTTAACATGCCTTATTTGATAGTTCGGTGCTATTTGCAGTTTATTCAATAAGAACACTCAAAAATAATGATTTGCATATTTCTTCTCTCATGGGCAGGATTGGTCAAATTGAGGTTCATTTTAGCAATGTAGCTGTTAAAGCAGAAATATATCAGACATGTATTGTTATTATAGACATTTCAACATTTGTTTTTATCAAAGTTATACCATCATTACAACTTCATCAAACATTACAGAGATCAACAAGACCTTAATTAAACTTACAATTAAAGAGGTCCACAGTCTATTTTTATATGTATCTGTGAAAGAGGGATGTGTAAAATAGAGGTTGACCAATATGGGTTTTTTCTGAGGCCGATGCCAATTTTTACAAAATTTAGTCAGCCATTGACCGATATCTACAGCTGATTTTTGAGGCCAATATTTAAGGCCAATTTATTTATTTCATTAAAGCACATTGACCATGAAATAAAATCGAAACACTCTAATAATCAAGATTTTTATGCAGCAATATATGAAATTCTAAATACACATACACATAGTGCTTTTTAACATTTATTGAACTTCAAGTGCCACCCACACTGGTGCCTGATCAAATATCTAATAATATTTTTACCTCTGATCAAATATCATTTTTCAAAAATAATTAAGACCAATGGCGATATTGAAAAAAAATCAAAATTTCGTGTTTTCCTCCTGTGTAAAATCAGACTTTAACTTGTGTACTTTGTCAGTGTTTGATATGTATGAAACTTCTATATCATCCGTATTCATAAACATTAGGAGATACTCTATGTCCAGCAAGATATTATCTTTCTGAGATTCTAGATGATGAAGGATGAACAGATGTAACAAGTAATGGAATGCTGAATGACACAAATTATTACTCATAGCAGTTTGATTGATTCCACATTTTTTCCATACACATATCAATACTGTGTCTACTTTTTCTCTTCATTCACTAGATCAGTCATATACATTTTCCTGTGTAAATGCATTGCTTTTTTTTTTCACTTTATTGCTATTAACAACAAAAGACAGGCAATTAACAGCACACAACAAGATTGCCTTGGAAGCAGCCTTCATCCTACACAATGTACGTGCATGAGATTTAATCACACAATAATAAAAGAAAACAAGACAGAAAAAAAAATGTACTGCTTTGACACAAACATGTATTTTATAACTTCTTCCAAAACTAATGAGCACCTCTCTTTGTAAATTCTGTACAATAAAAGCTAATTTGTTGAAAGTCTAGATCACTGTAGAGGGAAATATGGTGCAGACAGATGAAACTATTTCATTGCAATGTCAATGATTGTTCAGAATTCAGGTTTGGATATGGAAATTCACCAAAAAAAGTGACCTATGAATATGTTACTGTCATTTATGCCACTCTAATCAATGATTCAAGTTGTTTCTATAATAAATGAGCTCCACAGTGTGAGTTTACTTTTGGGTGTATACCATAAGGGGCTCATCTTGACATTGCCATCTCTCTGACCACAGTGATTTTAACAGATTAAGGCTGCACAGTGTGACTTAATGAGGTAGGTACTGAAGGCATCCACAGACCAGGAAGGTGACAGTGTAATCCTCCATCCAGCCTCGGGGGAGTCTCTGACACTTGGGTCACACATTTTCATCTGTTTTAACGGCTGAGACAAGTCTATGAATGAACTGTAATAGTTAGATGTTTGGAAATATCTAAGACCTCAAAATGGTTGTAATAAAGAGTTAGGGGCAGTATTTCTCAAACTGTGGGGCAGGCCCCCTGGGGGGAGGCATAAAGGCTTGCCGGGGGGGACATGAGATCACTCTTGGGTGTTGTTAATTTTTTCTTCAGGTTAGAACATGTAGCAGGTGGAATGTTTTAATGTTTTAGCACTGGAGCACCCTGGACTCATTTTAAGGACGTACAACAAACCAATCTACTGCCGTGGTGATCTGTCACTAGATTAAAGAAAGAGTTTAGGTTTGGAGAATGGACAAGGATTGGACTAGAAAAGAAAAATATGACATGTCTGTTTTTACACAGTTAGTACAGTTTGCACTTTAATGTTCTGACTGTACAATGTAAACAGGCTCTTTGCAGTGACTGGTAGAGTTCAAATATTCATCTTTGTTAACAAAATTTATTTGTTGTTGTAAAAAAGTAACTGTATTGTCATAGTTGTAAGATAGCTGTGCATTTCCTATTTTTATTTGGAAAAATACTGCCTCTGGGAGCAATCTTTTTGCGTTTATTTACAGTCATTTTTAATTTAAGCAAAAAAATTTTCAAGGAAAACAATAAGTATTGCTACAATATTGATGTTTCTTTCAGTAAAAGTTATAATTACACCTCTGTTACAATGTTGTTGGAGGTTGAGGAAGGCCTGGAGGTTTTTCATCCTCCAAAGCGGGGCCCCACAGAAAAAGATTGAGAACCACTGGGTAAGGATATAATCCCAGACAGGCCCTCTTTTAGGGAGTAACTGAGCAACGCTGAAGGTTGGAAAAGCAGCTTGTCAGAGAAATTACTGGCTGATGTGCCCTTGAGCAAGGCACTCAACCCCCTATTTGCTCCAGAGACACCTGACATGGTGACCCACTGCTTCTAGTCTGCAGTGCATGGTGTTCTTGCATGTGTAGTTTGTCATGGGTTAAATGCACAGTCAACTTCAGTGTGTGTTGCATGTCCATATGTGTAATACACCGACAAATAAAGACTCTTTATCTTAAAAGTGGTAAATTACCAAGACAATAAATGTTATTTATGTGGCAGCTGTGGCTCATGATGTGGAAACAGGAAGGTTAGCTGTGTGAGTGCTTATGGATGTGACTCATTGTAAAGGCTCTTTGATAAGCAATTAGATCGAAAAGCGCTCTATAAAGTGAAAAGGAAACGCCACATCCAAGAAACCTGATAAAGTGTTAATTCTTGTGAAAGCAGCTACATGTCATCTTAAGTTTCTCCCATAAATTATCTGCCTGTCCGGTCCATTAGCAGCAGAAAAGACAACTGTGCTGCTCAGTGTGTTGATCAGCGTCTGGTGTAGCTGGTGCCTGGGTGACATTGAGAAATTACCCCTGTACTGAGGTGTTTCCTGTGGTGATGGAAATCAGGCCTGATAGGCTGAAAAGCACCTTTATTAGTCTGTAGCGCTGACTGACGCAGGACGACAGCGGGGGTCATGATGATGCGCACACACTGTGATGGTGTGTAGTGCTTTGTATGCAGTATGTGCAGCTGTATGTGGAGGTAAAGAATGACCAGAGTAAACAGTCTGGCTCTTGAAGGTGTCAGCGCTCACTGACCATCAGAGGACGTTCTCCTCAATGAGCACCGGCCTCATCACTACAAATTACCTTGTTCTTAGAGGTAGTAGACAGAGGAGACGGGTTAGGGGAGGGTTCATGTTCAACTTCAGAAATTTTATGGCATTGTTTATGGGTGTAAGAAAATATCGGTTCTGCAATATATTGATATTTTTAGGTATTTTTTCAAATGCAGATGTAGCGGGGGCCCATTTTTGTTCTTTGATTTTCTTTTTTGCTTATCAAGCTTTTTTTTCTATATTCATATGGATATTTTACTCTGTTGTTTGTATACTACAGAAGTACTATTGTGATATTGCAAGTTATGCATGTAGTTTTTGTTACACTGATTACACTGTTGTGTTAAATAATGGTTATTTCAAGCATCCTAAAAGCACTTTTTACCATCTAAAAGAAGTTGATAGTAGTTCCGTTGTTGGAACTGCACAAAAATAATATTATGATGTTGGAAGAAAAACATTTATTTATTTATTTGTATGTTTTTTGTGCTTGTAAAGTCAGATTTTATAACTTTATTTATCCAAATCCTGCACTTCAAGTTTTTACAGAGAAAGAAGACAGAGAGAAAGTTTTGTGATAAAGCATTAGATCCTACTTTGATCAAATAAAAATGTGTTTCGTATTTGTGCATATTTCTGGTGTAATTCAATTTTTGCCAGGAAAGAATCTTAAAAAAAAAAGAAACAAAACAAGCAGAAAATATTGCCTTGTTAACAGTAACCTGATCCTAGTATTGTGATTTGTGTCGTATTGCCAGATTCTTACCAATACACACACCTAGCACTGATCAAACTTTTTTTTTTTATTCCAAAATTATTTTGAGTGTATAAAAATCCAAAGAGCTGAAAATCATAACTACAGATTGGTACTGTGAGGTGGAATTTAATTTTCTTCTTTGGTATTTAGGAAAAAAAAAACATGTTTAAGATCTTGTAAGAAAGCCAAAGTCTCACTATCAATATTGCTATTTAACATATTTGCACACAAAGTAAAACTAGAAGCACAAGTATAAATGGATTCAGAAGAAACTCATTTTCTGATTAACTGAGAGGATCATATGAAGAGAGGAAAAAAGATGAGATGACACCTGTCCAGGACTTAACATAGAAAGCACTTTGCAAACATAACCAGTTCATTAATCGTGTTCAATATTTGCTATTTTCATTTCATAAAATTCATATCTTTCCCTTGCAGTTTCTTTCATCTGTGGAACAACATTAATCCAGCGTGCCAATCAAACTGCAGGGAGCGCGGAACCACATCAAAGCATGTCAGCCAGCCCTTTAACAAGAGCAAGCCAGCAGGCAAATCACCCCTTTAAGGAGAGGGTCCCTGGGGGATGATGTATTTCTCTCTCTCTCTCTATCATATATAGAGGCACGTACACAAAGCTCAACAGAGACTGACGTGTAACTCTCCTATTATTCATTTATCAACTCAGCCCATTAAGTCTCCACACACAAACAGAATAATCAATTGGACAAGAGTAAAAATAAACACTGTACTGTACATGCATATAACATACATGTATAAGCAATGTGAGTTTGTGCACACAGACAAAAAATAAATTCCAGCATTATCATCCATCACTGATCTTTGAATGAATGAATGAGTGAATAAATGAATGGAATTATTTTTGACTTATACATTAATCATTGCACTCAGTACAACAATTGCAATAAGCCTAAAAACAAAAAAGGAATGGGTTACAAGCAAAAACTTATTTTGTGCCAATCATTTTCACCTGATACACTGCTTACATTAACCTTTTTATGCATGAATTATAAAAAAAAAATCTAGATTTTTTTTAGATTGACTTTATTTCTCCAAGGTAGGCTAAATATGAAATGCACTTTGAATTTGTTTTTTAAAATATGGTTTTATTTAGAAGATATTTAATCTCCCGAGACCCAAGAAAGTATAAGTTTGGGCTTTTTAAAATTAAATAATTGCCTATATTGGAAACATCATGATGCAATAGTTTTTTTCAGATGTATTTTTCAAGAATTTTATGCAATGTCCTTTGTGGTGGAAAGGTTTTTTTTGTTTGTTTGGGTTTTTTTTGTATAAAGCTGTGAAACTTGTCCCCAAACATGGACAGAAAACCCAGAGCTGTGTCTTTGAAGGTTAACTTTGTGAGATCACAAAGCAGTCCAAATTCTAAAACTAAGATGATTGTTTTTTCATTCTATTCCTTAAGGCCCTGCATAGACTGCCCTCATGTAGTTTGTAGAATATTGCCTTTATAACCCTTTGGAAAGTGAGCTTCAGCTATGTGTCCACAAATGTGGATGTCATGTGTTAAATGTGTACAGCATCAAGCATTTTCATTATGACAAAAAAAAATTAACAACAAAAGCATACCATCTCAACAATATTCCTAAATGATTTTATCCTTAAGGCATTTATTAAACTTTGTAAAAGAAGTGAACAACTTAAGTTCATCACCAAGTCCATTTCATAATTTCTCACCCACAACCCAAATACATCCAGACTTTATATCTGTCCTCACTTTGGCACATTCAAAAATACAAAGACCTCCAAAATTATAATTACTCTCTCCTAATTAGAACTTTACTAAAACATCCTCAAATAAACATTTATCACTCATCTTCCTCTGTGAGTAAATGAAGGTTAAATTCCACTCACTTATAAATAGCCATGAAAACGATACAATCTGCAACCCATAAACATGATTTAAAGACAACTGACACTTTTTGGATACAAACTGAAACCAAACACAGATGGATGTGGGAGAATTTGGGAGCTTGAAACAAACCATTACACATGATTGAGCTGAATGTTCATTTGGAGGTGCAGATTTTTGTTCCTGTGTATTTATAGCCACAGGTCCATCTCATTGCACATAGTCAATAATTTGAACTCTGTTAAAACACCACATTGGGAACCATGTTGTTTGAGCCAAAAGGTTATAAAACTGTGAAAGTACTGATGGGTGTCAGGAGACGCTTGTGTCTGGCAGACACACACAGCTGTCACACTCCTGTTCCTTCATGTTGGACTGATGACTGCTTTTCTTATTCAACACTTCACTCTGTAGTTTAGACAAATTATAAAGAAGAAACAATTATTGAATTCAACTAAATGACAGAAAAAGGCTTTTAAAAGCTCTTTTTCACACCAACAAAAGCACTCACTCAGCACAAATGATTGAGTTTCCTAATGTTTCACAAGGATCTGTCCCACAAGTAAAACATAAACAGCTAGTAAAAAACATGTGGCTGTAAAAAATGTATGTAGTTATTTCAAATTTTACCAAAAATTATGTTTTGGGTTTTTTTTTAATATTGAAGACACATGTACACATGCCAACATCCAGTAGCTTCTACCAGATTTCTAGTTTGGATTTTTATGGTAATTAAAATAAACATCAGATGAATTTTACATAGATCAAAATTTAGGAAAAATGACATTGTACAGTTTGAACCCTGTTTATTAAAACACACAATAATTTTTTGTTGTTGTTTTGGCCCTTAGGCTGCTGTCCAAATTAACAAGATGTTAATGCAAGAAATGTTGGTAAATTATAATTTATAAACCAGTTTGACCAGCTGGGATGTTGATGATGTGAAAGTTTTTGAAGGCTTGTTGTCAGATCAAAATAGTCCTACTTACTTAGGGCTGCACGATTAATCAATTTTAAATTGAAATCTGATTTTTTTTCCACTGGGACAATTTTTAAAATGGGGTAATTGTAAAATCGATTTTATGTCGTTCATGTCTCCCAGCCGTGCGTCTCCACGTTTCTGCCTCCAGCCGCCCGGATACCGTAGGCTTTTCTTCACAGCTGTGACAGCTGTATTTCACAAAATTCCATGTAATGACAACAGACCTTATATCTGTGATGGCATCACGGAACTGCAGAGTTCTGTCTCACAGTTGGACTCCGCGTCCGGCGCACAGCGGAGCTCCAGGTCAAAATCGGGTTCAGTCACAGTAGAGTCCTGGACGCTCCGCGTCCGACGCACACCCATCCATATCTTGCACCCGGCTTCGATTCTCCGCATCATCACTTATCTGGTCCACACATGCATGGCTGATGCCTGTCACTGACTTAAGCTGAATGCTCCGTGCGCACCATGTGCCTTTTTCTGTCTCTTTTTTTGGAGGTCACGTAACACACGCTAAAGGTGCATTAAGGTACAATACAGACGATCGGAAATTTCAATTTGACACAAAACTCAAAACTACTGTGTAACTCAAATTCCAAATATTAAAGAAACTTCTGATTATTCAGATAAAATTGTAAAACTTAATTCTTGATCATCTTGATGTTTTGGCTTTTACAG
>JAPTGZ010000023.1:11495704-11518707 GCA_029814645.1 Fowleria isostigma | reverse complement strand
AAATATTGAATGCATGTTGTGTTAACTGTAACAAATTTCCTGTAGAATCTACAGTAAATACCAGACAAAAAAGTTGCCAATGAAGTGCTGTAAAATTATTTACTAATTACAATTTTTTTTTTTTTTTTTTTTTTTAAATTCAGTATAATATTGGATACGTTTGTACAGGCTTTTTACTGTATATAAATTACAGAAAAGCAAGCAAACCATTAATTGTATTTAGTTATTTTAGACAACAGGAATTATACTGCTCGCATTAGCTAACCCAGTTTTTCGCTAGATAACGTTTACAAAAACGATGCATTCTGAGCCCCACACCCAGTATATTCTGCATAAAACACGACTCATATAAATAAAATAATGTGAAATACAGTCACTTACACAAATAAAGAAACATTATTCTGACTGAAATGCTAGTTTTGACATGTTTACATTACACGCTGAGTTACATAGACATCTACACGGTCAAATTATATTGCATGAATATACTATTTACATCACATTTGAATTTTGTGGGCGAATAATGTATTACCTACTCTTTATTCAATGGATAGATGTGGGATTCTCTCCCCGTGTCCGCCTTCTTATCCTCTTTGGCGTTAAGGGCCCTTTTCGCTGTCCACAAGCTTTCCTTTTAATACTAACTGTGTAATTGTCATTTATATTGTTAAAATTCAGGACCAAGTGAAAACACAACAAATGCTTGAAGTTGCCATATATAGTTACACCATGTTAGAGTAAGAAACTACTGTAATTTTTTAATGCAGAAATTAAAGGAAGTTGTCACAGTGTTTTTATTGCAGGACATAAGATTTTTTGCATGACTTATTGTGCATGATTCACATTGGAAGGATTATTAGAAAAATAAGACGCAACAGAAATGTCACCCAGCTTTCACTGAGTAAAAGAGTAAAATTTGATACTGAATTCACAGCTTTTCTTCTAAGCTGGTAAGTTTAAGCTTGTTTATACGTTGGTATTGTTCAGCATTTGTCACTATGTAATTCAAACCTAACTGTGACAGTCCTGACCTTATTCAAAAGTATAGATTCTATTTAGTTAGTAGATGGAGGAACGATGATATCCCCCATTGTGAAGCCAGAAGTGATCATATTTCAATAAATACAATAAATTTAACATAAATGCACATATCAACTCATAATACACAGTTTGATAAGGGACGGAAAGAAGCAAAAGCTTATCTAGTCCTGCTTCTTCCTTACTTTTAGTGTCAAATTTTTAACCAAATAAATTTCTCTCATTGGCTATCACAGCAAAAATACATAACAATAAATTAATAATTTCTATAACACCTTTGTACTGGTTGTACCACCATTGCACATCCACAATGCCATGAAATTTAAAAAACAAAAAACAGACAACTAAACTATGCAGAGTATAATCCGTTAACCCCAACTCATATAGATATGTCAATCAAAGCCCAACAAGGCAAGAATATAAGTTTTACATCCTCACCATACGTTCTCATTAGTCTCAAGTAGGAGCTGAGGTCTTTGCCCCATGTTCTGAACATGTCTTTAGTGAAGCTACTGACAAAACAAACCAGAGAAACACTACAAACAGAGGTGATTTATGGATTTACTCTGGTAGTTTTTTTTTTTGTTTTTTTTTTTGCTAAAATGTAAATTATCAGCTGACACAGCAGGTGAAGATTGTGAGACAGCAGCATTATTTTGACCAGCAGCTTTTGTTTGAGGGAGGAATGTTGATGATGAACCCAGTTGTACTAAACATGAAAAGCTTCAGTTTTTTCACAGAGCGACAGGACTGATTTTGACTGTAGCAGCGGGTGAGTGGAGTTCATGTTACCATTGCAAAATTACATATAACTCCTGTAATTCACCATTACAATAGAGGCCTAGAACAATTTAATTACAGCATTTAAAGGATCCATTTTTCATATTTCCAGGTACCAATTTACCGTACAATCACTAGGAATTAAGAAATGTTCATAAATAGGCTACTGATTGCATTTCAGTTCAGGCTCTTGATTCAGCAAAGCAATAATGGTGAGATTTTATAGAACATAAAGATTTTTTAAAAAGCTGAACTACTTTGTTTTTACCAAATAGCAAGCATGAATTGATGCATGAAAACTGTTAAAACTTGTGTTGCAAAACTAATTATAAACTGTTTATGAGGGTACACTTAATGTGGTACCAATTTTCATGTGAATAGTCCCTTCTCTCTACAACATGTAAATTTTATTTGCAATGTCTGAGGTATCTATGTTTTCCAATACAGTGGAACTGAATTGATTATTTGTGTTTGTTAGTACAATTCACATTAAACTAAAAACAAAGCAGCATGATTTTTCATAAACACTTTTCCCCAGGTTAAGCCACAGAACACAATGTAATCTATTTTTATTGGCAGTATTTTTCTAATAAAGACACAGTCCCTGCTGAGAATTTGTTCGGTGAATTATTCAACCTATCCAAACACATTTTTTTTTGGAGAACAAGCTCTTGGTCATGTCATTTTTCCTTGCTGTGAACACAAAGACTTTTTTTCACATTCATAATTTTGGAGCAGATGCAGGTAGACTCAGAGGTATAGCTTTAAACACAGCCAAATAAAAGACTGCACAAAGGCAGTGTGTTGTTTGATTGGACAGCTGCTGTCCTCTACTGGTAGGAAATATCAATTACAGTGATCAAATGATCCTGGATGCAAATGAGGCAGTGGGGATCTCTTCCAGTAAGACAGGAAACTGCCTGCTGCTGCTCCTGCTGCAATGAACATTATCTCAGCAGTGTGGTTTAACTTCATATTTTAACAGTTGACTAATTAAATCCTAGCCTAGGATGAGTAACAGCATCACCTCTTTAAATATATATGAGCTCAGAAGAGACACATTTGGGGATGAGGTTGGTTAGTCAGTGATCTAACATTTGCATAATTGTGAATAAAAACATTAAGATAAAGAGAAACAGACAAATATGAAGATTTAGTTGAATATAAAAAGGGGTAAAATCCATATTGTGCCTGCAATTACAATGTTAAATGTATATCATTTGAGGGGGATATATTAACACTTAATATGCTAGAATTATCTGTGATGGTTTCCAGTTACATATTGCAATAGCAATCCCAAATAAAGTTCTCATTATAAAAATAAACAACAGGTACAAAAGAGTTCCTCAGGGGTTCAACAGAACACCAGGGCATCACCATTCACTCACCAACTAAATAAAGTTAGCATCATAGCTGCTACAGACAGCCTCGGCATATCGGTTAGCTGTGCAGCTAATTGAGTCCCCGATATCTGGCGTGTCAACCAGTCCCATATGTCTGGGACCAGGGAGGATCCATCAGTGGGGAACGGATCCCACAAGGGGGACGTGGAGGTGTTTTTGGGTGTTCATTTGCCACACAACTAACCGATGAGCTGAGGCTGTCTGCAGCTGTTAGCATCATGTTGCTATGTCATTAGCTACCGAGCTAAATAGCAGCTCCAGTTCCATGACCACCTCCATGAAGTCAAAACAAATGTTTGAAATTTCAATGTTCGGATAAAGTTTCCCATTCAGCCATGCCCCAGTGCGCAATCACTATTTTTTTGCCTTCAGTGATTCAGAAAATGAATGAATGAAAACAAATGCATATTTGAAGAGGAAGGTTGGTTTTACAACAATAGTCCTCCAGGGGAGGTTCACAGAAAAAGTGCCTAAACACCAACGAAGAAGAACTGAAACCACTGAAGAACAACAAACTGGTGTAGCAGATACCGGTAGTTGTCACAAGCCTAGCACACCCTCTGGTAGTAGGTAATGTTTAATCCTTGGTCATGTCAGTCAGTGTGAAATAACGTTTAAGAGCATGTGAAATTAAATATTAAAATATATATGTCATACCTGAGTATAAGTCGCAGGACTAGCCAAACTATGAAGAAAAGTGCAACTTATAGTCCAAAAAATACAGTATGTGGAAAAAATATATATAAATGAAAAAATAACATTGCAGTATGAAAATATTTACATTTACAAACTATCCTTTCACAATAAAATGCAAATAAATACATAAATTAAGACAAATATGAACAACCTGAAATGTTATTAACGTTAATAATATTCTGCCTGTTACACGTTTGTGTAGCATTGTGTGTAATGTTCAAATTGCAGTAATTTTTCTAAGGAATTTTTTTTTCAGGTTATTCACATCTTTATAAAATGTAAATATTTGCATAACGTAATGAAGGGTTTTTTGGGGTTTTTTTGTACTTAAACAAAAAGAAAACTTGGATTTGTCATTATTTATAGGTTATATCCTTAATTTACTGGTCCGGCCCACTAGAGCTCAAATTGGGCAAAATGTGGCCCCTAAGCCCCCTGGTTTACAACCACTTGTGAAACTATATAACAGTTGGTATACAAGATGGAGGACCCAAATGCAACACAGATTAAAGTCAGAGATGTTCTTTATTTTGAGTTCAATGGATTCTGATACAGAACTCTGACACAGACAGGAACACACACTGGAAACCATTTCCAACACAGATAGGTACTCGGGTGGGGAACAGAAATCTTAATCTTACACACATAAGGCTGGTCAGGTTTTTAGGGCAGAGACGAGGAGGTGTCAGAATCAGCAGAAGTTAGAACCAGGTAAACAAGTACAAAAGAACCCTGGACATTCAGGCAAGAACAATACGGCAACCAGTAGCTGAGGCAGAGCTGTTTATATAGAGGCCAGCTGATGAGTCCCACCTGTTAGCAACAGGTGTAGCTGATGTTGCTGATGATGAGGCAAGGTGAAAGGGAGGACAGCAGGTGGGAGTCCCAGGTGAAACTGTTTGTGGCTGATGAGGTGTGGCAAAGTGAGGGAGGAGACAGCTTCGAAGCAAACTCTGACGTATACTATGGGTTTTAATTAGTCCCTTTTCTCCCCAAATACCAGCAATTTTTAATACCAGGAACTTATTTACCTAGGTAAAAGAATTCTTAGTAATCTGTGTGCTTTGCATTTTTATCGTACCCCAAAGTTCAGGGTAATTTTTCCAAATTAGGCTGATGACATATGTGGAAGTGGAAATGAAATAATGTGCCGCACAGTGGCTTAATGTTGGTGAGTGAATGGAATGCAGAACGCTGCAAGTGTAGTTCACCAATCAGTGTTCTCCAGCACACAGCCCTGCCCCTCAAGAATTCCAGGTAATCTGAAAAGTACAATCTCCCTACCAAGAACTTCTTTGGGGAAAGTTTGGGGCCAAGAGACTATTATTACCTGGGTAATTTAGATGGAATCACAACGGGTTTTTCAAAGTTCCAGGTAATGCTCACAGTTCCTGCAAAAGTTAAAGGGCTTACTAATGTTACAGAGGATGACACTAGCTGAGTTTCCATTATTATTAAAAATTAAGCTAAAACTAAACTGCTAGTGGAAACACAGAATAGTTGCAAAAACTGTCAAAAAAGTTTGTACACTCACATGAGGCGGTTTTTGAGACGCTGATATAGAAGTAAAACACAAAAGTCTAACTGAAACACATTTTGTGCATTTTCACTCGTCACGGCCATGACAAGTCTTGTGCCACAAGAGGTTCAATAATGTAACAGTTCATTAAATGCTGCCTGGGTCATTCAGAAATTCTGGATCCACAACTTAGTGAATTCTGTACACTTATCTCCCAGAAATCCATTATGCATGGCCGCTGCCGTGAGACTTTGCCTTGGGATGATCAAACACACCTGCAGAATGACATGAGGTACACACACCCCTCCCTCTCTACGAGAACTACTGTATATCGCCAGACTGGTAGACGGGATTTTACTGGAGTCACGCATCAGAAGCCAGACGCTCTTCAAACATTCGCCAACATCTCGCCAAACATTCGCATATTACAACTAGAACAAAACACTGCTACACATCTGTTGACAAGGACTAGGCGCCAAGAACATATCAGTCCCATACTGTTCTCTCTCTACTGGCTGCTTGTTGATTTTAGAATCAAATTTAAAATTTTACTCCTCGTTTTTAAAACCATGCACAGACTTGTACCTTCTTATTTAAGTGAAATGCTATCTTTACACACACGGGTTAGGTGAGGTCTGCTGACCCGTTGGTCCTGGACCAGGTCCAGATTGCTACCTCTGTTGAGAGTTTTAAATCACAACTTAAAATTTACTTCTTTGTACTGGCTTTTAATGTGAGCTGAGATAAACATTTTATTTAACTTAGAGTTGATAAATGATTGCCTTTGGTGTTTATATTTACTGTTTTAATATTTTAATCCATGACCTATTGTTTTATTTTATTTATTCGTATTGTTTTATTCTATTTACTATCTTTTATTTTATTTTTCTCATAATCATGTACCGCACTTTGGAGCAGTTATGTCTCTTTTAAGTGTGCTATATAAATAAACCTTGACCTTGACCTTCAATGGAAACACCTACAAGTACTTTGTCGAAACTGTAGAAATATTGCTTTTATTTTGCGGAAAACTGAAATGGAAACCCAGCTAATGTTTCCACTTCCACTACAGAGCCTCTGAATACCCAAAAAAAGACAAATCAAATGGCACTGAAAAGAGAGAAACTGCATTTTATCTCAATTACTTACATGTATTGATAGGATTAGTGGTTCAAAAGTTGTTAAACCTTTTAGATCATTAGATGCTTTTGGTCGCCAGAGGCTGTTTGGCTCAGAAATAATGCTGAACCTCTCTATAAAGTCAGAAATTTGCAGAATGCTGTCAGTAGCCATCCAAGGCAGTTTCAGTGTAGCAGCTGGAGAAGCTCCTGACACCGGCTTTTATAATCCTTCTCATTCAGATCTGGAGCTCACAGTGAAACTATCAGATTAGCGCATTTGGCTAATCTACACTATGTCAATGAATGAAAACCATCCGCTGCCTTCTGTGCTGCAATGCCTGCCTGAATATGATATGATTCAGTCAAACCGGAGGGGGGCTGTTGTTTGTTTCAAACCTGGCCCTTCACTGCATACAGTACGTATCATTTTGAAACCAGAACTCATGTCTATGGATGTGTTTATGCGCGGCAGAAGAAACACACGACCACACACAGACTGAATGAGTTGTTTGTGGGTCTGTTTGTGTGGATGCAGCAGTTGGGCTGAGCCAGATGTCCCTGCTTTAGAGGTGAGACATGGTTGTGTCTTTTATCTACAGTGTCCTCGGTGAACTCTCCCACCTGCAGCCTGACAGTGACTGTGTTTACATGGACTCTTATATTCCACTAATAATCACAAAAACAACCCAATCTGGAAAAACAAAAAAAAGCCTCAGGCAAAATATAGCCTGATGAGAAGGAAAGGGATGGTGTAAACCTTTGACAGTCCATTCTATAGCTGTGTTAAACACTTGATCTGATCATTTCCATCTTTATGTGAATTCTTGACCCATGTGGGAGTAACATTAGATCACACACAAAGGAACAAAAGATAACAGAAAAACAAAACTAGTCTGCACACAGAAAAGATAAATTATCATAATCTGGAAAAGAAACACTGCAAATTAGTTGGTTCTTACCAAGATTAAAAAAACCAAACAAACTTCGATTTAGAAGTGTTAGATAATGCATCTTGTTTTAAGAGTAATTTTCTTATTTTAAGTGTTCATACATCTGTAGACAAGTTTATTTCAAGATTTAACAATCAGAATTCAAGAAATCTTGTCAAGTATTATCTTGCTGCATGGAGAGATATTTCACTTGTTTTATAAATCTTTTTCCTCTAATTTTATGTTTTTACCTTTTTGTTTTAGCTACCTGAGGGGTGAGATGGCTCAGTGGTACACTCCTCACCTGCCACATAGGAGGCTAGGGTTTAATTCCCAGTTGGACCCAAGACCAGTTGTCAGGAAAGGCATCCTGATGTAAAAACATGTGCCAAATCATCATGTGAATATTCACTGTGGCCACCCCGAAAGAGAGCAGCCAAAATGGAAAAAAAAACAAACTTTGTTTTTAGGCACCCCTTCTTTGCTGTAAAGTTACTTCCATGTCACATAAAATAAGATGCTAAGCTAAGCTAAGATACAATATAATACAATACAATGTGATAAGATATTCCTTTATTAGTCCCATGAGAGGAAATTCCAAATTTACAGCAGCAAGTGTGGACCATAACAAAGTATACAAGAACAAAAAGAGCATTCAGTCAGCACAACAAACAGATACACTATAGGAAATATAGAAATAAAACCAACAACAACAAAAAAGCCATACATACTATTTACAATACATTGAGTTTTAACCTGTTCAGCCCATTTCTCAGCTGAAAATTATATTCCCAAAATGAATGGAGTGTATTTTGTAAACAGCAATGTTTTTTTGTTTTGGGTTCAAAATAGGTAACACAAATCAGAATGGCGTAGAAGTGCCAGAATCCTCATCAAATGTAATGTTTAAGAGTAAATGCAGCTAGAATACAACAAAAAATATGCAGAACTAGCATGTTGACTCGTGGGGAATCTCGGGTCATTGTAATAGCAATATTTTGGGACTGAAATTAGTAAATGCATCAGTCCTGTTTTTAACTTAATTTCCCATCATGCAGTGTGATACTGCACTTATACGGTCAACGTTTCTCGTCATGCGATACAGCACTTCCCATCTATTGTCATGGGCAAAGTTAAGGCTATTGTATTCCAAAATTACTAATATCGCCAAAAATATTGGTCCTATCATCCCCCTGAGATATTTAATGTGGAGATGGGACTATTCCAAATTGGCCACTTAAAAAAGCCTTAATTTCTCAGAACTGTGCAGACACACACACACACACACACACACACAGAGGCACTCTGAGACCTTCCAGTAACATGATATACCTTCTTCTTGTAAGACTTGTTCATAAAACTGATGTCAAATGTTTTTTGTAGTGTCAAATGTTTTTTGTAATGAAAGTTAAATTTCCTCCTTAATCAGCCTCTTTTTTTTTTTTTTTACTTCTGTTGACTTGCTGCTGTAGAAATTTACCCAAATATTGGTGACTGGAGATCACATTGGCACAACTATTTAAAACTATTTCAGACTTCCTTTTAAAATGTAGCTTTGTTTTCACCATTTTCAATCATTTTTATAGTGTGCATCAAAGCATCCTCTCTTCCTGTAACTGGATTTTTGGACCAGCTATAAATTAAGATGGGATTATTTATCAACTGTAGGTATCAAATTAATCAGTTAAAAATACCTCAATTTCTCACAACTGTGCAGATACACACACACACACACACACACACACACGCTCTCTGAGGCCTTAGTATTATGATATAAATTTTCAGCTTTGGATGAAAACCACCTGCAAATCATGGATGAGTAACCTGTTCAGACATGTTTTATGCATGTAAATGTAAATCTGAGCTAATAAATACTCAAGGAATTTGGAATCACTGGTCAGAATGTTTTCAATCTGACTGAAAAAATGTTGTTCATGTAACTGCAGCATGAGGTAAGGAGGTGGTGACTAGTGCTGGGAGCAAACATGTGACTAAACTGCTGTGACTAAAATATGCCAACAGTGTAAGATTCAGTTATGATGCTTGCTTTTAACAAGTAGAGTATGTCAGTAAAGAGAGAGGTTAACACAACAGCTCATTACATGACGTTTAAGTAGAGTAAATCACTGCTTTATTTACTCTTATTCCAAATCAGTCAAATGTACTTTACATATATGAGCTCAGGTTTATGGCTCTACCAATAATAAATCAACACCTGAAACTGATGAAATCTCTCTACTCAAGACAGAGATATCAGCAGAATGCATACAACCAATAAGTAATCTGGCAAAGCAAAAAAAGGTAATTGCCAAGAGCAGCATGATTTGATTTATATAGAAAAAGCAAAAGCTGCAGTTGCATAAAAAGAAGCAAGTAAAGAAAATTACTATTTCACAGGATAAAAGAAGCAAGTAAAGAAAATTACTATTTCACAGGATGGCAAAAACATTTTTTCATCTAAGTAGACAAAGTACCATGTATCTTCAGGTAGTCATTGTAATTATTCTAAATGTAACAACCAGCAAACTGTGGTCATGGGTTTCCCTTATAATCCCTACATGTTTAAGTATTTCAGACAAAAACAACCGTTTCCTCCTGTTCTCAAATCGCATACACTCACAGTTTTTTCCTCATCCCTCTTAACATAATACACCACACACCACACACACCAACACATGAATAATCATCAGAATATGGCACTTTATCTCAAAGAAATGAACAGCTTTTAACTGCAACATCCTACTTATAGTGATAAACAGCTAGGCTCTACTTCAAAATAAAACCCTACACACAGCCTCATAGTCACATCACCATGGTGATCCATCACTAAGAGGTCTGTGCTGTTTTTTCTGGAAAACCCTTCAGAAACCTGACTTATTTTTTTCTTAAAAAATGTCAAAATATGACAGTTCAATCAACTCCCTGTGGCCAATCGGATGCTGCCATTTTTAAAATAAATGAAAGTGTCACAATGCACATCATCATTGTTGGTAGAAACTCTCACTTACTATGACTGAGGGATGTTTAGGCCAAAGTGGTGCGATAAAAGCTTTCAATTATGTTTCCCAGTGCCCCTATCTAAGTTTTACATATGCGCGGCAGCAAAGTCTCATATCGTCCCCTTCAGAGCGTCCACGGTGAGGAGAATTACATTGACCTAATTCACTTAACTGGACCAGTTGGATATTTGGTTGTTGGCTGGCTGAGCTTGAGTTTGATCCTCTGAGCTGAGCTGTAGCAGCTTCTAGCCTCAATAAAATCATTCTCCGCCTCTGACAGAACCCATCACTTGGTGAGTTATTAATACCAACAGTGCAGACAGGATGTTATGCACTGATTCTTCAAGCTTCTCATCAACAAAGCGACAAGAGAGGAGAAGAGGGTCGTGGTCTCTCCCTTCTCTCCATCTGTGTCTCCATACTATACCTCAAGGAGAGGGCTGGGAGGACTCAGGAGGACGAATCAGAAAACTTCAAACAATTCTCCAAGGTCTATAAACATTTAAATACAAAGTGAACATGAGAGGTTTCATGTTACGACACAGCTTTGGCTTTATCTAGTATGAAGTGGGCAGTTTTAATGGCTCCGTGTGGACTTTGCTCTGAGATTTGTGTCCATACTGACATAAAAATTTCCCAAAGCAAATCACTGCTTATAACAACAAATGAAACAGAATTACAGCGCAGAAGAGGATTTTTTTTTAGGCAAAGTGGTAGCCCACTGCTGCTGTTTACAGTTTCATTTTTGCTTCATTAGTAAATACAGAGCTCCCTGGCCTGGCCTGTCCTATATAGAATGTGGCCGAGAGGTGCTGCACAGTGTGACGGAGGCTGGCTGTGCTCCACTTAGATGTTAAAGGGCATGTTAACATTTTGAATACATGTTGTTTTTCCTCACAAAGCACCACACATTGTTCTAATAAACCCAGGTGGATGAAATGTCCTGGGGTCTTCCTCCTCCACACTCCTCTCCAGAGCCAAAAACACAATTTGGAAAGGGGAAAATTACATTTCAAACAGGCAATATCAGCAAGCAGTGACATGTTTGTGCCTTTAAGTCTGCAGTTCTTATCCACAACTCCATAGCCTGCGTGCATTTTTGATTTTCTGTTTGTTCTAATGTAAATCAGGGCAACATTTGTTGTGGATTGTCTGGGATGATGGCCCTCTCATATAATCAGAAGGAAAAAATAATGTGCCTAAAATAGCTGAGACTATTATTATTTATATCACTGTGTTTCTCCATAGCTGTTTATGACAAAAGATTAATGCCAGTTAAATGCAACCCAAAAGGAGCTATTTAAAGGTGTCTTAATATTTTTGTTAAAATTGTCACTTTATTCCTTCTCTCAAATCCTCTGAGTATTCACAGACTATTTTGGCAAAATGTTTGGGAATCTGAAGTTGAGCTGATTTATTCATTGGCGAAAAAAGTGAAAGACAAAACACACCAGTACATCCATATTATTTTGTCCACAGCGCATTAGTCATAACAACAAAACCACGTCATAAATGTGGAAAATAGCTGTAGAGAATACATGTATTTTTATTTTAAAAATGAAAGATCTGCCAAAGATGATTAAAAAAACATCACAGGGTGGTATTTTCAGAGTGTGTATTCTCACACCTCAACCATACTCTTTTCTTAAAACTCCACCTCTCTTTAACACTCTGCCACACACACACACATTCATTCACACTTCTCTCCTCTCCACTCTGTTCTAACACCTCTGAGCAGTTATGATCTCTCTGGCACTTTGATAAATCTGCCTCAGTGAGCCGAGCAGCCGTTTGCACTTCACTCCTGCTTGGTGCTGATGAGGAGATGAACACAGACAAGAAGCATTTATCAGACAGAGAGCCAATAACTCATTTGCAGATCAGCAAATTTGAAGAAAAAAAAATCTATAGCAATATATTTTACATTTAAATGCATGTTTGGTAGATATCTGACTGTAGACCGGCCCACGACTGGATTGAGCCTGTATCAGAACCACAAATGCAGTCACAGAAAAAATTATTAGACCATCAAAAGTCATCAAAAACAATGGTTATGCAATCAAGTACTAACCTCTGAGTGTATCATGTGACCAAAACAGACAGAAAAGAAGACATGGAATGCCTAAAAGCACTGTTTTTGTCAGTACAGTGCCATAGATATTGATGTAAGTACTTATGTGATTTTGGTTATTATCAAGAAAACCATGGAAAATGGATAGATATCAGCTCTTAAATTAAACTCTTATGAGTGATTATCATTATATTTGTCCAAACAAATGTACCTTTAATTGTACCAGGCTTTAAAATGAACAAGAAATTGAGGAAAACATAGGGTGGTCCATTACTGTAAGTGTGTTTGGTCTTGTAAAAGCTGCATAATATGTCTGTCTGCAGAGTGAAGATGAAACAAGCATGTATGGGACAGAATGTGACTGTGACCCCACTCTGGAGGTCCAACAGGCCTCGCTGTCACCGCTGTACTCCCCCAGGATCCGACAGCGTGTTTCTACCTGACAGAAAATAGGCTCTTAAAACGTGTGAATGTTCGCATGGGCAGTCAGACATGATTGTGGACCCAGACAGGACATCCATCTCCTATTCGACTGTGTGTGGCCTCTGAGCAAAGTGAGTGGACTGCTTCTAGATGATTCCTCAGCGGGCCGTGAGTGTGTCAGCAGCTGTTGGCGAGCACATTGCCATAAATACACTCCACTCTCAACTCTCCACTCAGAGGAAGTCAAATATATGAGCACAAGAGAGAGAGGGGGGAGACAAAAAGATGGACTGAGAGGACAAAAAATAAATATATAGTAAAGACCAACAACAAGCTGTGCACAAGCAGCAGCACTCAAGGACGTTCTTAAAAAACCCCATCCAACTGGAGAACAGTATGAGGTGGGTAGTTTAATAAGCAGACAGACTCATGTTTAAATGGATAAGAGAGGGAGGGTGAAACATGCACATTAGCATTTAACCCCTCACACATCACCAGGCCGTACTCTCACTGTCAGCAGCTCTAACTCAATAATCAATCACATTGACGCAACCCATGGAAACACACAGATTGAGAGTGAGAAGTCAGCTGAAGAGTGTGAAGACAAATCCTTTCAGAGCAAACTCCACAACGTCCAAAAATAATAAAAGAAAAAAAAGAAGAAGGGGAAAAACAGTGTGAGTGTTTGTCGCTTTACTCGTGTCCCAGAAACAAGCCACTGTAATGCTCATTTCATGGCTGAGAACTCAGTGCTTTTAGCCTGTTATTAGGTCTTAAACTGAGCCTCAGAGGGTGTGATGATAACTATCTCCTCTGCTGTTGGTTCAATCCAATGTTCTACTCGTATATAGGCCCTGCCTGCTTTTACACTGGCTGACAGAAGCAGGTCACTCAGTCAACACTGCTGCCACAAATGCACTGTTGTGCTCAGTAACATTACAACCAGCCAGTTTCAGGAGCCACAATAATTACACAACAGCAAGAACACAGCTGACCAAAACAAACCACTCACACTACTCACAACCATTACTATGACTGACCTGCAGGAGGAGTTAAAATGTGCAATGGAAAATATTTGATTAGTAATGTATGTTTTTGGAGTGTTTTGGAGGCAGGAGTTAAAGCTTGTTAAAACTGGCTGCATGGGTTTAGCCCTAAAATGTAAACCAACCAAAATCATCCACCGATTTAATATATTGAATAACTGGTGATCCAATGATCCAATCAATACATGTAAATAATTGAGGTAAAATACAGTTTGTCTTCATAGTCATCGGATATGACCTGTTTGGGTGTTCAGCGGCTCTGGAGTTACCATGGCAACGCTGTCATCTTCTGCAACATTGATTCACCAGTAAAACCTATGGAGTTGGATCAGTGACAGTGGATGGAAACACTTGTTCTTATGTTCAGTTACTGATATATTTGCTGTCATCACTTTTTTATATCAGTTTTCTCTGTTTTTGATATAATAACCCTCCACTTTAAGCTTTTCTGAACATCTACATGATCCATTAAATATAAGAAAATACCTGATTTTTCACTGAAAAATGCAAAATACAGATGATAATGTTATAATAAATATAAATCATTTTAGAAAGATTAAATAGAGAAAAATGGGTGATTCACCAGTATAACCCATGGAGTTTGACAAATGACAGTGCATGAAGACACTTGTTTTTATGTTCAGTTAATATATTTGCTGTAAATGCCACTTTTTTATCAGTTTTCTCTGCTTTGATACAATAACTCTCAACTTTAATCTACACTTTTATGAACATCTACATGATTAGTACATTAAATATAAGAAAGTTCTTGATTTTCATGCAAAATACAGAGGATAATATTACAATAAATTGTTATAAATCACCTTAAAAAGATTAAATAGAGAAAAAAAAATTATGATTCACCAGTAAAACCCATGGAGTTTGACAAATGACAGTGCATGGAGACACAGTTATTGATATTTTTGCTGAAAATGACACTTTATGCATTTTCTGTTTTTGATATAATAACCCTCAACTTTAATCTAAGCTTTCATGAACATCTACATGATAAGTACATCAAAATACCTGCATTTCACTGAAAAAATGCAAAATACAGAGGATAATGTCATAATACATTACTATGAATCACTTTAGAAAGGTTAAATAGAGGGAAAAATTCATTTGTGAGCTGTCATAAAAGTCTCCCTGGGTCTCTATGGGTTAATTCTTCACCAGAGTGTCATTAGACTGTAATAACAGTTGAGAGCGTGGACTGACAGCCTGCAGACTGTGTGTTTTGGTGTGAAGCCTGTCTGTCTATCGCTCACACTGAAACAGCAGCAGCAGGAGGAAAACATTTCATCCACGGCGCAGGCCTGTTTGGTGAAACGACTAGCCCTATCCTCGACCAAAAATAAGGAAGAAAACCGCAGGCTGTGGCATCACGCCTAATACAGACACACCCCCTCCAGGCTGTGGTATCGAACTGGCAACGTTGTGATAAACAAACGGCGTCCGATCCCCGTTACAACGCGATGATCCCAGTCACCGGATCCATAAATACACGTCAGGCCTAAACACAGCTTTGACCACCTAAACACACGTCCTGTGCGTGGAGTGCAGACTGACACATGACTACACAAATGACATGTTAATCACAGCAGCCACACACATATCAACACAACACACGCACGGTTCCACGCACTGTGGAAGGAGCGCGTCTGTGCGCTCCGATCCCTCATGCGTCCATCATGTCTCACCTTGTTTGACACATTTGAAGCGGACCGGGTCTTTGCAGTGTTTGATCACGGCCAGCACGTCCCGGGTGGTGAGCCCGGCCACTGGCATGTCGTTGACCTCCAGTAGCAGCTCATCCTGGGCCAGTTTGCCGCTCTGGATCAGTCCCTTCCCCTGCTTCACCTCGCCGAAGTAGGGGAACTGGCCGTTTTCCGCGCCTCCCTTCAGCTCGAACCCCAGCTCCCCTTCCTTCCCCCGGGTGATCACAGCTTCGTGGACTTTGTTGGTCCAGTGATTTTTCTTCTTGAGGCTCTTAGACATCGTTAGGGCGAGTTTATCACCGCGGGCTGGCCCATACAAAAGCCTCCTTACCGTCTCATCCCTGCCTTTGTGCGACCGGCTGCAGCTTTACATCGCCCGTGGCTCCATCATCATCACCGGTGCACGCCAGGCGCAGTGTCCGCTCGGCGAGCCGCGCAGTCGGGCAGAGGGCTGCGGTACGGCACGGCTGTAGCACGGATGAAATAATTATTACACTGTCAGACACACAGACGCAAGAGACAGATACTGGCGGATGACCCGGATGTGAAGCCTGAAGGAGGGGAGAGATGAATGGTTCTGGTTCGGCGTAAAAGGATGGAGAGGAGGGGAAATAACACAGGAGGCGCTTCACTCCCACTACACTGCCAGGGGCGCTTCCTCAGGCTCACTGTGATCCACGCAACCGAGGACATGGAGGAGGCACATCACTTCTACTGAAACCTCCCCCTATATGAATTATACCTACAAGTCTGGATGAGACGTTCACTCCATTAAACATGTTTAATCGGGAGTTTTACCCTCTTTCTCTTCCTTTCCCCCCATTTTATTCAATTCAAGATCAGTTTATGGTAAAATAATATTTTCCATAGAGAAAAATTACTTTGAAATTTATACTAATATGCAATATCAGGCAGGGGGGGGGTGTGTGTGTGTGTCAAACTCATCTTAGTTCAGGGGCCACATGCAACCCAATGTGATGTCACTAGTAAAATGATTAGCTATAAATAATATTCCCAATGTTTCTGTTGGTTTTAAGTATGAAAAAAAGTAAAATTACTGTCAGAGAAACAAATATTAGACCATCAGAAGTCATTAAAAACAATGGTTATGCAAGTATTAACTCCTCATGTGCCTAAAACAGACAGAAAAGAAAACATGGAATGCCTAAAAGCAGTGTTTTTGTCAGTACAATGTCATAGATATTGATGTAAGAACTTAATTTTGGTTATTATCAAGAAAACCATAAACAATGGATAAATATCAGCTCTTAAGTTAAACTCTTATGAGCTATTTTTTGCCGTTATAATTATATTTGTCCAAACAAATGTACCTTGAGCAAGACATTAAAATGAACAAGAAATTGAAGAAAACATGGAGTGGTCTAATAATTTTTTCCATGACTGTACATTATGAAAAATATGAATAACCTGTCCTGAACAATCATGCACAACTGGAAATGTCTCTTTGAAAAAAGTGCAATTTCAATGATATTATGTCTCAGTTTATCATTAAAACAGTTCACAGATCATAGTGGATCTAGAAACACATAGAATATTTTTTACAGGCATTATATTGTTAAAATTGCTTGAGTTTTGTAAATATTTTTATGATGTAATTTTTTCTTTTTCACACTAATCCAAGAAGAAAATATTGACTTGTCATTATTAATAGGTTACTTTGTGATTATTATACTTCACAGGGGGTTGGATGTGGTCCTTGACATCCTTGACTGATAACACTGTTCTACAAGTAAAATGCTTCCAGAATTAAAGTAATGATATTGTACTACATGTAGTCACTGATAAAGAAAAATAAAGTCAAAAATGCTGGTTGGCTGAAGTTTCCAAGATACAGTCTTGGGTCAAAATGTGAAATTAACAAGAGGGTGGGTTTCACTCTAAAGGAATATTTGTCTCAGAGTTACCAGAGCCACTTTAAAACACTGTCTGTATATAACAATACATTCACTTTACAGGTTCTATCGAGTGGAATATTTATAAGTCTATTGCATAAATGTACACAAACTAACACTTTATTATATACCTTGAAAACATCAGCAAACCAGCTCTTTTGTTTTTTTGTTTTTCCAATTAATCTTAGTACAATACGTAACATTTAGCATATTTGATCTCTGAAGCTGATCATTTCTAAAAATAAATAAATAAATAAATAAAAAATTGTAGACTAGTGTAGTATCATCAGTGTAATCTTTGTACTTTCATCTCACAGGGTCAACTATACGCTTTGGCAGGCTGGTTTTGACCCACAGCCCATATGTTTGACACCCCTGTCTTAGGTTCTTCTTTCATTGTACATTTTACTAAATATACAGTAACGGAAAAATGATTAGACCATCAAAAGTCATCAAAAACAATGGCTATAAAATCAAGTACTAACTCTTGTGTGTATCATGTGACTAAAACAGACAGGAAAAAAAATGGAATGCCTAAAAGCACTGTTTTTGTCAGTACAATGCCATAGCTATTGATGGAAGAACTTATGTGATTTTGCTGATTATCAAGAAAACCATGAAAAATGGATATCAATTCTTAAATTAAAACTCTTGTGGTGTGACTTATTTTTGTTGTTATAATTATATTTGTCCAAATAAATGGACCTTTAGTTGTACCAGGCTTTAAAATAAACAAGAAATTGAAGAAAACATAGGGTGGTCTTATATTTTTTTGCCGTGACTGTATTTGAGTCTGTACCAGTACAGTACCAGTATACACATCCAGCCTACAGAAGTATGTTCTGGCCCCAGGCCCTGTGTGCATAACCTACTTCTACTTTCTTGTGTGCTTACACAGTGTCACTTTAAATACAGCAGTACATGCAACATACCGGCAACATACATACATGTCAGAAAATATCGGTGTTACATGCATGGCAGCGTCTGAAACTGTAATGGTTAATTCACCTGTATTCCTCTGTGGACACAGGTCACTGATCTGTGTTGTAACTCTAAGAGGCCAATCCATCACTTCATCTCCTGGAGCGTTTTACAGATTGTTATGAGAGAAGTTTGTCAATGAGGATCATTTTCTACTACGTCTCAAGAGTCGACCTTTTCACTTGTTTTTTTGTTTTTTTTAATCTGCAGCCTCTTCAAGTTGGTCATCGTTGCATAATTGTGATGATGACATAAATCCAAGTCCTACAGAGAATGACAAATCCTTTTGTTGCCATTATTTTTTCATAACTGTGTGGCTTTTTTTCAAAGTGGGTGAAGTGAAGTTTCATTCAATATTTAACACATAAGTCAAGGGCTGCTCCTCTAAATCTACTGAGGATGACAGTCCCTCATACTGCCACTCTCAGCAGTGCCTCTGTGTGTGCACTTTGAAAACACACGTGTGCTTTTGTAATGTAAGTATCTTCCCTACAAACAGTGTTACTGTACAGAGAAACCCAACCCCTGTGCATTTGCCATCAGTAAATAATCCATGAACAGCAGTGGATTCACTTCGAATGTCACTTTCCTTACTTCAGTGTCTTGGCATTTGGGTCAGCATACGTTCCAGTAGCAGCAGCTGCTTTTGACACTAATGCTGAGAAGATCATGCAGACTACATGATTATTGAAGACTAACCACCACAGTAGAAGAAGAGCATTGGTATAATCCAGAAAACTGGCTGGATTAGTAGATTATACACCCAGAGGGGAAATGAAACCCTGCTTTGCTTTGCCTGGTTTGTGCCCCTATAGGTGGATGTCAGTACTGCTGCCTCAAAAGAGTTGCACAGCTCATGTATGACTCAAAGTCTGCTGATCTATTCTACTCTCCGGTTTATAGGTGAACTAAATAGAGATTTTGCCTTCAAGTGAAATACAAAGCTGAAAATGGTGCAACTTCTTTTTGTTACGTAAGAAGCATCTTTGTGTGCACAGGATGAATCATACCCTAATTTTTTTTTTATCCTTTGCTCATCCATCTATATCTGGATCAGAGTACGCCAGTATTTTGTACCTTGTTTTGTGACAAACGTACGATAGAAGAGTAAAAAAGAAAAGCCATCAGCTGTCAAAGCTTTGAGCTGGAGTGTCTAAATATGGACTCACTTCAAACAGCTCGTCACCACGTTAAGATTTTTCTCCTGACAGGATACAGTAGCTGGAGAACCTCTCAACATCTCAGCGGCCTCTCACATTCATAGACACAGCCTCAGCTCACATTGGAGATGTTTTCCCCGGGGACTCTCTGGGATAGATGTTTTCATCGTGCTGCTGTAACAGGGTCTGCTTTAGGACTTTGTGGACAGTTGCAGTTTGTGGTCATCTCTGCACGGTTGGCTGGTGGTGGCCTTGAGATTTGACAGAGACGAATGAAACAGGAGTAAAATACCAGCAGTAGGAGTGACATTTATTGACATCATACAGAGACAAAGAGATAAACACCAGCAATATACAAAGAACAACCTGCAGCATTTCATAGTGTTCCCAACAGTGGTGATAAGCCAAAAGAAAACAATTCAAGCGAGACCAAGGCCATATGAAGCACTAAATACAGTTCCTGAAAAAATGATTAGAACATCAAAAGTCATCAAAAACAATGATTATACAATCAAGTACTAACTCCTGTGTGTATCATGTGACTAAAACAGACACAAAAAAAAAAACAGAATGTCTAAAAGCATTGTTTTTGTCAGTACAATGCCATAGCTATTGATGTAAGAACTGATGTGATTTTGGTTATTATCAAGAAAACCATAAAAATGGATAAATATCAGCTCTTAAATTAAACTCTTATGAGCTGTTTTTGTTGTTATCATTATATTTGTCCAAACAGATAGTTGTACCAGGGATTAAAATGAAGAAGAAACTGAAGAAAACATAGGGTGGTCTAATAATTTTGCCATGAGTATATACACATTAAACCATCATCACGCAAGAGTAAATATACACCGTAAAAAATGTTCCATTATTTTTACAGAAAAAAAAAAAAAACAACTGGCAGCTGTGGTTACCAGAACAATACTGTAAATCAAACATCAAACCGTAAACATATTTAGTTACATGTAGATTTAATATTGGATTTCGGTGATATTTGCATGTTTAAAATGTTAATTATTCTTTTTTTATTTCTTTTTTTGTTAAAAAAAACAAAGTAGGCTGTTCACCGTTATGGTTTTTCAATTTAGACAGCGCCACATTCTTTTTCAATTTACAGTTTTATTTTTTCAAACTGATAAAAATACATAATTTTTACACACTCTTCCTGTAAAAATTACAGCTGTATTCTTATAATCATTAACACAAAAATCTTTTCAAAAAAGCAACTTTGTATTGTATTTTCATTTACAGTGTTTTTATGCTGCAATTTTACAACTTTTTGGTGTTAATTCTATGGTCTTTTTACATAATTCCTGTAAATACACCAATAACACATAGGTTTCTTCTAATTAAGTGCATCAATATTGCGTGTGTCACTACTATTCCTCCACACACTATGATTTTGTCTGAGCTTTTAAGCATATTAGTGGGTTTACCAAGATAACCTCTTGAGAAGACAATCAGACAGAAGTGTCAAGTCTGTGTTGGTGATAGACAGTATATCCCATAAAGACCCAAACAGCCACCGGTGACTAAAACCATCTACTGTTTAGTACCTGTTAATCCACTAGTCCTATCAAGACATGTAAATAATTGGTGTAAAATACAGTTTTTCATTTTTTCATGGTCATCAGATATGACCCATTTGGACTTTCAGAGGCTTCATAGTTACCGTGGAAACACCGTCATCCTCTACAACATTGATTCACCAGTAAAACCGATAGTGTTGGCTCATGTTCAGTTAACCCTTTAACAGGCAAGTGACTCTTTTTGGGCATTTCCGCACACATTACAAGACAGTGACAGCAACAGTTCCAATAAGGAACTGAATGAGTCGACAATCTCAGGTCCAATGTGGTCTACAGGGTCTGTAAGGTGCATCTCTGCATGACCAGTGAGTGTTTCTGCTTTGTTAGGTACCGTGAAGTAATGGTACTAATGTAAGGGATCAAAGGGATAATGTCTGTGTTGACAGGTGTCTGTACCAGCACTTATGTTTTTGTGATATTCTAAAAGTGATTCTCATTTCATCTTACATGTATTTATCTGGAATTTTGTATTTTTACCACTTGGATTTCATTCATTCATTCATTTTCTGAACCTGCTTTATCCTCACGAGGCTCAAGGGGGTCTCATGGAGCCTATTCCAGCCACTTAAGGGTGAAGGCAGGGTACACCCTGGACATTTCACCAGTTCATCGCAGGGCTGACATATAGAGACAAACAAGCACGTTCACATTCACACTTATGTACAATTCAGTATAACCAATCAGTACATGTCTTTGGATGGTGGGAGGAAATCAGAGTACCCGGAGAAAACCCACGTAGACACGGGGAGAACATGCAAACTCCACACAGATGGTGCTGGGATCAAACCCAGGACCTTTTTTTTTTTTGCTGTGAGGCATGAGTGCTAACCACTACACCACTGTGCCACCCCAGACTTTTCACATTTTAATCTTAAAACATTTTATTTCTTTATCCACAGGCCTCTAACCACACACAGTGATGATTTTCCTCCCATTCACTCCAATGTTAAATTTCTGTCACTAACATGTTTGACTAACTCCATGTTCCCACAATCACTGCTTTTTCAGTTCTGACTTCTTCCCCACATTTTTTTTTTACACCAATACATTCAGAAGACTCTCCACAAGCCTCACCTCTGAAATTTTTTTTTGATACGATGTACAGTTATGGATTGACATCAGTTTGACTGACAGGCGGTTTCTCAGTAAATTGAACACAGACACGTTTCCTCCATAAGAAGCCATGTTACAAACTCTACCAACAAACCTTTATAACGCTCACATTTCTTGGATTTAAGCAACAAATTACAGATAAGATTCTGGAAAAAAGTTGTTTCTTTCAAAGATTATTCAAATTTTCATCGTACAATGTTTTGTTTTCAATCTACAGGCCTCTAAGGTCATACATCCAGTAATGTGAATGTGATTAAGTCATACAGTAATGATGTAAAAGTGCTTTAAAAAGAACAGATGTTGATTTTGTCTGTTGAATCTGTTGTTTTTATCTGTTGTTTTATTGTATATACCTACTTTTACTGTGCACTTTGAGATTTGGTGTCAAATGTAAAGTGCGTTACAAATAAAATTATTCATTATTCATATTATTCATTCATTCATTTTCTGAACCCGCTTTATCCTCACTAGGGTCACGGGGGTCGCATGGAGCCTATCCCAGCT
>JAPTGZ010000023.1:11479248-11489514 GCA_029814645.1 Fowleria isostigma | reverse complement strand
TGTCTTTAAAAATTCCAGAATTATTTGATTATGTCCCTCATTAATAAATGATTAATAAACAATTAATAAATGACTACAAATATTAAAATGTCAACTAAATAACCATACAAATTTAATTACAACTACATTCTGATTAGCTAAACAATAATCAGAATTAACTTATTTAAAAATGGTTTTGATTGTGTTCTTTTTATTGAGATAATCCTGACAGATATGTCGTCTATTCCTGTCAACTATGTTACCCTGTAAAGGGAACTCAAAATTATATTAACCCATATACATTGAGCAAAAATATAAACTCCCCATGTGACACTTTAACTGTTTAATAGCATTAGGTGTTGGATAATATATTCAGTCATACACAGTTTACTTTGTTGATCAATTTTGTACAATTACTGTCCATTAGAACATGAGAGTAGTGTGTGATATTCATGTGGACATGGTGGGAGCTGGTTGAATGAAATCACCATTCAATATCTAGTGTGTCCACCACTGGCTTCCTGCAGAGCGACACATCATCTTCTCATTGAGTTGACAGGGTTGTCAATTGTGGCCTGTGGAATGTTATTCCACTCTCCAAGGGTATCATCTGTGCATCGGGCATGCCAATGCTGCATTCCCACATGATATGAGACATCAGTGTCATTATGACATCTGATGAAATTTGACATTTGGAGGCGGCCTTTTATTGTGTGCAGTATAAGGAGGGTCTGAGTTCTGTTAACGCTGTTGGAGCAGCGTCCTGATACCTGTGGGTGGAATCACTGGAACACCGAGTAAGTGGTCACTCACAGAGATGGACACAAAGTTCGTTTACAAATCAAGAAAACTGACCATTATTTTCTATTATAAGACATCATGAGCTCATTTTGAACTTGTGTTACACAAATACTGTAAATAAGGTGTTTATATTTTCGCTCTATTTTTGCTTATGCGTTTGTCTGTATTTTATACAAAATTCGTTTTATTATTGATTTGTATTTTATACAAACAGGCAACATTCTGACCAGTGATCCATGACCTTCCTGAGTTACTACAGATCTCAATACAAGCACAAGGCTGTAACTGAATGAGCATCACACAGGTTTTAGAGAAACTTAACCCTTTATGGGGCACTCATAAAAATATTCTGAAATTCTGAATTTCAACCTGTGTGTATTATTGGAGATCATAACAAGACTGTAATACTTTATGTGAATGTTTTCAGAAATTTGTATTGTTATGTTGAAAATCAAGGTCAATGAAGTCAACGTATTTGGCTCCTCCCACATAAGTGGAAAAAAAGTATACATAAAAATACAAGAAAAACACATGTAAGGTGAAAGAAACATATACTTTTGAACATTAGAGCATCACTTTTATAACATGAGACCAGCATAAGTGCCGATCCAGATGCCTATCAACATACACATTATCTCTATATATATTTGAACATCATTCTTTACATTAGTACCATTACTTCATGGTACCTATAGGCAGATAAACTCACTGTTCATGCAGAGGTGGACCTTACAGACCCTGTAGACCATATTGGACCTGAGACTGTTGACTCACTGTCCTCACTGGAACTGTTGCAGTCACTGTCTTGTAATGTGTGCTGAAATGACCAAAAATAGTCACTTGCCTGATAAAGGAATATAGAACCAGGGAGACTCCTAGAATCACTGGAATGAGCTCTAATAATTGTGTTACCCAAACTTGGTAAAAGTCCTGACCTCTGTAGTTCATATCTTTTTCTTTACATGAACTCAATAGAGAATAGAATTCATTGCATTTATGTAGTATCAGCAACAACAAAAAACAACACTTGAATGGCTGTCAATGCACATTATTTATCAAAATATATAAATAATCTGAATAGAATAAGTCTCCAAGGGTTGACAATGACCGGAAAACGAATACACTAAATTAGGGGTGGGTAACCTGTGGCTCTGGGACCACAGTTTGCTTTTGGGTCCTTTTCAAGTGGCACCATGTGGCTTCATCAAAAAACATATGGAAATGGATAATGCTTAGTTTTTACACATTTTGCTATTCCTGTCACAAAAAATAAAGTCATTCTGTTGGAATGCAGATGTAAATATGTAGACAACACCTCAAAAAAAGATAAATAACAGAAAAAAAATAGAAGTAGTAGAAGTAAAAGTAGATTACTTTCTATTTTCTGACACTGAAGATATTCATTTGTATTCTTCATTGCAACAAAAGCCTTCACACACAGGTCCACAATAATAACAAATGTCAAATGTTTGTCTAGTGTAGTTCTGTAATTTCTTTGTATTTCTGTAAATGCACTGAAATTTTGATATATTCCCTACGTACTCTGTACAAACTAATCTTACACAGCTTCTTAAGCAGTCATCTCTTTGAGGTAAAGGATATCTATTGGCTCCAGACAGCTTTGTTTTTCTATTTTTGTCCTATAACAGCCCTTTAGAATGCAAAGGTTGCCGATCCATGCTCTAAATCAATCAAACACCGTCAGTTTAGCCTCTAGAGCAAGCACAAATAATGAATTGGGGATTTAGGTATATTTTTACATTGATCAAAAAGCATTTAAAAAAAAAAAAAAGATTAATAGAATAAATTCTTAACACATCATGTCCTACCCAGCTATATTTGACAACAAAAAATGTACATATGTCACACTGGGAGCCTAATATAATTTTAACATCTGTATTAATCTAAAATATCCAGTGTGTTTTTGATTCCCACACATTTTTATGAATTCCGTCTTATCCACTTTTCTCAGATGTTAACTCTTTAAAGTGGTAAATATGGAGTCTGTTAAGTCTCATGTTAAAAAAAATTGAGCTTGCTATATCGAAGAGGTTTCAAAGAGCTTTTCCTTTGGACTGAGATGAGATCTGTTGTTTGGATTCCTTTTGCTTTGACTCCCCGGTCAGCAGCAGTTGGCAGCGTTGTACTGTTAGATCACCATCATTAGCATCAGCCTCTTCTCTTTCATTCTTCTCTCAACTGCATACCTTTCGTTTTGAAGAGGCTTCATATCCTCACTGTTTGATCTCTCTGGGAGAGCTTTGGGGATTAGCTAAATGACTCTGCAGTTAGCTTTTAAATCACACAATGCCTCCCCAAAATAGTGTCCTCTCAGCTAATGCCTAATCATTGTGCTTGAGCGGTGATGGCTTAGCTAAGTCTGCAAGACAGGAGTCAGCCTTGGCACTGTCTTGACCCATTTGTGGGATGTTGGTTGCCATGTAAGTGAGATATAAAAAAAATAAAATAAAATAAATTCCTGAAATGTGACAGTTGTTGTGATAATCCTATCACTGTTTCTCAACTAATTCTCTTCCTTTAACGGCTGATCAGCTCATGAATACTGGAGCAGGACTGTCCTGCTTTAAATTACCACAGCTTGGTAGAAAATCACTCTCATTCTAGTTCAGGATTAATTAGCCCTAATCTTGGGCTATTTCCAATAGAGATTTTCTATGAAGGACCAATGCATCTTTGTCAGAACCAATCTGTGTTAATTATATTAAAACGGGTGATTAGATTTTCCTCAGTTGTCTCTTTTATGACCATCAAGCAGTCATCAGTCCTGATCATTGCCTGCAGTTACGACCTGTGTCCACTAGAGGGAAACATTTGCCATTCACTCATGTTGATACAACCCATTACATCCTCCCTCTCTATCACTGCAGCTTTAATAGTATCTGAATTTTCCACTTGGCTGATATGAGGCACATACATCACCCTGTCACTGACTGTGATGGGGATGGTATTAAAATGAAGCTCCTGATGTGAATCTGCTGGACCAACGTCTGACTCTGATCAGTGTTAGGTTTTTACGCACCTGTTGAACAGCATAGTCTTGTCTTTTTAATTTTAATTTAATTTTTTTATTTTATTAATTCCGCTCTGACAGCTAATCTATTTTCTTTAAAGGATGTTTACTTTCACTCAAGTGTAGATATGCAGTAAAGTTGGTACTTTATTGAACATTACCATTTTATGCATTTCTAAACCTCAGAGTTAAACTTTGGACTCAAGGTTCCCACGCGTCCTGGAAAACCTGGAAAAACAAGTGACCAACTTTCCAGTCATAAAAAACATATGGAAAATGACAAAAAAAGATCAAATATCCTTTAAATAGTTACGTTATCCTGGAAAGTGTATCCTTCCCCTGCCTTAAGACCTTTGTGACTAAAGTGAGACAAAAGGAAATTGTTTTTCAGTGATTTATTGAAAATATACAAATATTTGTAGAGAAAGTGCAGGAGAGAAAGCAAAAAAGAAGAGAAAGTTGAGTTGTGAATTGCCAAGTTGAACATTGTATCCCCAGTTTGTCGTTATAATGAAGTGCTACACTGTAATTTGTGGGTGTGTTAATATAATTCTGTGATACATTTGCCATAATTATTTTCTTTAGATAAATTATAGCCATAGACTACACATCAAATGTATGAGTAATACACATTAAAAACAATCTGGGGAAATACAAGTTACAACTGAAGAAAAGAACACTTCCAGATAATGAAGGGGAATGGATTAGTATATGACAGGATAACGTCTCTGCAGAGGCTGAAAATGTCCTGAAAAATAAGTTTAGGAAAAGAGTGGGAACCCTGGGACTGTTTTTTTTTTTTTGTGCAATATTTGTCTGACAAATGTAGTTACTTTCAGAGTACAATTTCCATCCCTTTATCTCCCAATGAGAGCATTTTCAAATTTCTAATAAGATAAAGTCTTTACTCTCTCTTTATGAAGTCCTTCTAAATTTCAATTAACTGGATTAGTTGTAAAATGCAATTCCAAAGCTGAAAACAAGCCTGTTTTTCTGAGTTTATGTACAAATTACTTTTAGGAAACACTCTTCAAAGGACAGTAACACTACAAACACAAAATTTACAATTTGCACTGCTGTAGATTAAACTACTCCAGTATACTAGTAGTGGCACAGTGAGCTCAACCTTCATGTGTGGCAGTAAAATGTAAATAAAGCGCTACATAAGTTAAAAAAAAAAAAAAAAAATCACCATATACACACAAAAGGCAAAAGGTGCACAAATATAATAAATATTTGCAGAAAAATCAGGTACTGATAACCAAAAAGAGGTATTACAAAACAATCTACATTTAAAACTATATGTGAATAATATGGACATCTAAAGTACCCTGATATAACAATCATTAGGAACCACACATTTTGCTGACAGTGTACAGTTTTACTTAGTACAGATTAAAAGGTAACATTTTTCCTACAATGTAGTAGTATTAGTATTTTTATTATCCTCAAAACAGCCGCTGACAACCAAAAGCAACTACTGATCTGCAATGTTTACATTTGATCCACATGTCAATACATAGTCAATAATTTCTAAGCCTTTCAGAGGCATCAGATATGAATCATAGAGATTCACAGTCTTTGTAGACATCGATTCACTAATAAAACTCGTACACACTGAACAAAAATCTTAATGACACACTTTTGTTTTTGTTCCCATTTTTCATGAGCTGAACTCACAGATCCAAAACTTTTTCTACATTAAAAAAAGGCCTATTTCTCTTAAATACTGTTCACAAATCTGTCTAAATCAGTGTTAGTAAGCACTGATAATCCATCCACCTCACAGATGTAGCATATCAAGATGCTGATCAGACAGTATGATTATTGTACAGGTGGGCCTTAGACTGGCCACAATAAAAGGCCACTCTAAAATGTGCAGTTTTATTACACAGCACAATGCCACAAAATTGGAGGGTGCGTGCAGTTGTCATGCTGACTACAGGAATGCCATGAACTCAATGTTCATTTCTCTACCATGAGCCAGTTCCAAAGGTGTTTCAGAGAATTTGGCAGTACACAGAACCGCAGACCACATGGAACCACACCAGCCCAGGACCTCCACATCCAGCATCCTTCATCTCCAAGATCATCCAAGACCATCCACATGAACAGCTGCTGCAACAACCTGTTTCCATAACCAAAGGATTTCTGCATAAACCGTCAGAAACCATCTTAGGGAACCTCATCTGCATGCTCATGATCATCATCCTCATCGAGGTCTCAACCTGACCGCAGTTCAGTGGCATAACCGACTTGAGTGGGCAAATGCTCACATTTGATGGCATCTGGCACTTTGGAAAGGTGTTGTCTTCACAGATGAATTTTGACTGTACATGGCAGATGGTAGACAGCTGGTGTTGTGTGGGTGAGCAGTTTGCTGATGTCAGTGTTGTGAATGGAGTGGCTCATGGTGGCGGTGAGGTTATGGTATGTGCAGGTGTGTGTTATGGACAACCAATACAGGTGCATTTGATTTCCATAAGATCCTGAGGCTCATTGATGTGCCGTTCATCTACCTTCCCCTCATGTCATGGCCTGATGATGCACGGCCCCATGTTGAAGGATCTGTACACATGTCCTGGAAGCTGAAAACATCCCAGTTCTTACATGGCCAGTATACTCACCGGACATGTCACTCACTGACATGTTTGGAATGCACATACAATGGCATGTTAAAGTTCCTGCCAATATCCAGAAACTTTGCACATCCATTGAAAGGTGGACCACCATTCCATAGGCCACTATTGACAACCTGATCAACTCTATGAAGGAGATGCATCGCACTGCCTGAGGTAAATGGTCACACCAGATACTGACTGGTTTTCTGACAACCCCCCCCCATACAGTAAAGCTGCTCATTTTAGAGTGGCCTTTTATTGTGGCCAGCCTAAGGCACATCTGTGCAATAATCATGCTGTCTAATCAGCATCTTGATATGCCACACCTGTAAGAAAAAGTGCTCACCAACACAGATTTAGATAAATTTGTGAACAAAATTTGAGGGAAATAGGTCTTTTGTGGACATAAAAAAAAATTTAGATCTTTGAGTTCAGCTCATGAAAAATGAGAGCAAAAACATGTATGGTGTTTATAATTTTTGTTCAATGTAGTTTGACAAGATACAGTGGCTGTAGAAGTTTGTTATTTTCAGTTAATGATACATCACACCTTTTTTTTAATAAAATCTTGAAATGTACTAATCTTTCATGAAAATCTACACTGTCAGTAAATCAAATACAGGAAAAAAACTAGTTTTGACAAAAAAAAAAACAGGTGAATTGGAGTTTCTCAGGTTTTCATTGGCGTCAGATTCGTCTTTTTGGTAGTTCAGAGGTTCTTATTTAACATGGAAACACTCATCTTCTGTAACACCAATAAAACCCATGTAGTTTGACAAATGGTTGCTTATAGATGCTTATTTTCACTTTCAGTTAATAAATTTTCTCCCCTCTTTCTTTTGAATTGACTGAACTTTTGTAAAAATCCACATGGCACTAGAACATAAAAAAACACCTAAATACCATTAAAAAATGCTAAATGTAGCGAGTAATATTACAATAAATGATGAGTAAAGGTTAAATGTAGAGAAAAGTTCATTTAAATACACCTTAAAAACAGAACTATTTTTAAGGGTTACATACAAATAAAAATAAATACATACAGGAGACGTGTTTCTTGCATAAGATGCCATGGTTTTACCATTGCAACTCTTTTATTAGCAAAATCATGGAGATTAGTCCACTAATGTCCCCATCCAATGGAAACCGAGGGTTGGGATCTAGGGGGGATATGTAACTGGAAACCATTACAGATCATAATAACAGTGCACCTGTACTCAGCCACCTGTCTATGCACTGAACACACATCTACATGTGATCCTACTGTCTGCTACAAGGCCGACTTTGGCATCCTCTTTTCAAAGCTTTTCTTTCCTTCATGATTCAGATCAGGAATGTTAGTTTGTAGCAGCGCACTGACAACGTGCACTCTGTAATTAGAGACAGAGAGTAGCTTGTTTTTGGTCATTTAGAAAAATAAAACTTTGAAAGAGGATGACAAACAGATTAATAAAATCCCTTTGTTTATATTGTACACACATTCGCACACACATTCAGAAATCAGGCATGCCAAATGTCTCACACAAGCTTTGGCCCTCGATCATCACAAAGATCTCACACACACACACACACACACACACACACACACACACACACACACACACAAGCTCTCACAGTATGTCAGAGTCAGAGTGAATTGGTCTATAGAGTGACTTTGTCTTGTTTGGTTAGTCCCGAGGAAGCAAAACTGACATGACATCCACAATGGAAAAACAAAGAGATAATATGGACTGAGGGGCTTCAATGGTAACGTCTACATAAACCTAACATCTAAGGCAGCAAAAAAGAAAACACTGCAACTAATGCATGCAAGGCACAAGCACCTACAAACAAAAAGACAAGAGGTGTTCAATCATGGACAAAATTAAAAAAAAAAAAAAAAATCAAAGCCCCCCCTTTTCATACAAAATTAAAAATAGTGACAGGTAAAACAACCACATTTTAAAAACTGAAAAATCCCCGGCCTTAGATGGTTGTACAAATATTTTACACAAAATGTTTTTTTCTACACACCTTTTCTTAAAACTTTTAGAGATGAACATAAGTTAATAAGAGGTTAAAAGTGACATTCTCAGCAGTGTCCATGAAGTTCCCTCCAGTCAGACGCCCCTCGAATAAAGTCACTTGGCGAGCGGGAAACATACGCCTAAAGGCAGACGGAAACAACTATTAGAAAAAAAAAACAAAACAACAGACCGCGCTTTTAATTTCATGTACTGTGCAGATTTTTAAAAAGCACTCTGCTGTCAGATCAACTTACCTTTAGAAAAGGCCACAGTCCTTCAGGTTGTTCTTGATGATGACGTCGGTGACTGCATCAAACACGAACTGCACGTTCTTGGTGTCGGTGGCACAGGTGAAGTGGGTGTAGATCTCCTTGGTGTCCTTTCTCTTGTTCAGGTCCTCAAACTGGCACTGAATATAAGCTGCCGCCTCCTCGTAAGTGTTGGAGCCTAAAAAGAACGAGACAAATTGAAAACTTGGCCACACAAAATAGACATTTTTTTATATTGCATACAAGTGAAGAATTTAACATATACAAATACCTCCATGTAAATGCGCTTTGGCTTCATGCTGATTTAGAGTTTGTCAGGTTATTTTACAAAAATAACCTGACTTCCTGTCTTTTTAAAACATTTCTTTCTGATCCCGATCTGTTTTCTACATCCAAATGTTTACATGTAAATCAGACTACATGCAGACGTAAAATGCCTAATGTATTTTTTAATTTTATTGTGGACTATGAGAAAAACAGAGGCAAAAGCTGTTTTGTTTTCCACATTTACTGATAAATTTATTTTGAACATTTAGTGTTTTTTCCCCAGAGTTGAGGTGATATCAGCTGTTTAGTTGTTACCTGCTATTTACCACTATAATTATACTGTCCTTTAAAAATCCATTAGTAAACACAGAGGAAAACACTCATTTTGCAGAATATTTGACTTTAGTATGGACATTATTTACGACTGTCATTTAACAGAACTTTACTGTGACATAATAAATTCATGTCAATATTAATAACTGAAGTGGATGGTTTGTTTAATTCTAAAAATTATAACTATTTGTATCTGAAGAATCTTTACTTCTACCAATGTACTTTTAAGATACCCATGGTTTCTTTTTTCTAATCCCTTTTTTTTATTATATGGAAAAAATAATATAAGGAACATAACGAGAAATGATCTTGTCATGTCAAATGTAAAATTGTTCTTGATGAAAACTTTAACAGAAGAACTAAAAACCTAAGAGCCTACATATGTAAATTGAGACAGCAACATGAAAGCTCAGTCTTGTTTATACTTTGTTAAACAAATCCAGACACTTTGCACTTTCAATTGCATGCATTACATCTATCTTTTATGAGCCTCGACTTATTTTTCCCCAAATGCAGATCAGTGAAACATGAGCATCAATCATTTCTGGTGAATCAAACAAGAACAAACTGTCAGAGACACAGTTCAGCTGCAAAGCATAAAGCAGAATAAAGAAGCATCTGTGTCATCTATGGGGACTGTCACACCTTCAGCTGCCCACAAGAGGCACACGAGTGGTGTGTTTAAGAAATGCAGTTATTAAAAAGGGAAGTCTGTATCTGAGAGACAATTCTTAGGAGTTTTGCAGGCCTGCAGGAATCCTCACACTTTAATTTTTCACTTCTAATCTGTGGATACGTAGCCTGGCCAGCCATCAGTTTTTCTCAATGAGAAATCCGTCTGGAATCGCAGGACATTTTTTCCCCCATAACCTTTATTTAAGCGACATCAAGTGACAAGGAAACTTCTGTACACTAATATACAATATTTAGTCATTATAATGTGGAGGGAGGGAGGGGGT